>NQII01006715.1:0-24378 GCA_002778355.1 Clitarchus hookeri
GAAAAATGTCACTGTCCCTACCTGCATGTATTTAAACGGTCACACTGACTGGCGTGCGCCCTGTCAAGTTGGCAATGACGGATATAAAGTAGTCCCATGTCTTAACCCTGAATTAAAACATTTGAGAATACTAAAATTATCTGTTTTACTTTTCTAATAATGGCACCGTTTTACGTGGCCGGCGCATGAACAAACACTGGACCGGGTAGGCAATGTTATTTTTACATATGGCAGAAGGCTTTCAAAAAGTGCCTAGTTTACCGTGAACAGACTGAATCAAATTTCGCGGTATGACTTTCAGCGGCCTTCACGAGTGTTTTTTCGCATTGGAATAGAACTTTCCGGCAGTGAAGCTTGTCTTATAGACGGGAGGATCTTGAACGTTTGCTCGACGAAAGACTTGGCTCTGTGCCGTGGACAGAGAAAATTCCTTTCTAANGATCTTGAACGTTTGCTCGACGAAAGACTTGGCTCTGTGCCGTGGACAGAGAAAATTCCTTTCTAAAATAAAATTATTTTAAGAGACATAGGTTAATTAATAGTCTGCATCAATCAGAAATAAAGTTTAAAAGCAGGTCCCGTAAAGTGTTTTCCGATTTGCAAAAGTTAATGCTGTAAAAATAATTACCGGTGTTTTACGGTATTGGAGCATTTTTAAGAACGCTGTCCAGTCTGTTTCTTCTGTATCTTTTCTCCGCGTGACTTAACTGTACATATTAACGTTGCCTCGGACCTCGTCACCTTCTACCTACCAGATGGTACTGAAATCTTAGGAAACATAACTGCTAAACATTTAGCTTCAATTTATGTATAACGGATAAATTTCTTTCCAAGCTTGTTTAANTCTTAGGAAACATAACTGCTAAACATTTAGCTTCAATTTATGTATAACGGATAAATTTCTTTCCAAGCTTGTTTAAACATTGGCAATTTTAATAAGACTTTAAATTGATTCTCATAATGTGTTGCCAGTAATGCTGTACGNAAGCTTGTTTAAACATTGGCAATTTTAATAAGACTTTAAATTGATTCTCATAATGTGTTGCCAGTAATGCTGTACGTATTGCAGCCAATTTATGCATTATTTATTCGCAGTTACAGACGGGAGGTGTTTTTTTCTCGACCTTTTCAAAAGCTCCCATGCATTGTGGTGTGCCATAGTGCCTGTCGGTAAGTCTTACTAGTATTATCGAATTCTTATATTTGTTACGCTGGTTTAATTTAAAAGGAAAAAAAAAGTTAGGAAGGCTACATAACTTACTTGCCGTAACCCACAGTACATACACTTGAAATATTAACGCATGATTAGTCACAATTGACGCAATAAAATATTTTAAATGCGAAACTAGTTAGTAACTAACAACTCGCGCAAAAATTAATCTATATTTGCCAGACGTCAACTGAAACGTCGTTAACAGGAAAAACTTATGATTAATTTTCTTAAAACGGAAGATATGACACACAACGGAAAATTTCTGCCCGAGTGGTGAGACTTTTACTTACGGATTCATCACATGAAGAAAATGTTTACGTTTATTCGGCGGTGGACCGCGAAATATTTCGCTGCCATCTTCGGACATAACCATTTTACTAGCAACTTAACGGTCAGCCCAGTTTTTCTCTGCCTGTCTGCATACTCCCACATTGGAAACGTGCCCCATTACAGGTTAGGTAGTGTTTTGAACCATGTTAAAATAAAGGTTTAACCCAAAAATTTTAACTATGCCCTTGAAAAAGCAAGAAAGCATTTTAATAATACAGTGCTTCCAAATTAATCAAATTACTCAAGAAAAATTAAACTTGTAAAATCAATGCTTGACATGCTCTACAAAAGAATACTTCATTTACGTAAGTTAAAAGCTTCTTGTCAGTATTTTTCGACCAAACAACTGTTGCAGAATAATGCATGAAATAGTCATCGCATTAGTTTAGCCTGCAGTGCACTTTTACAGCATCAGTGATGAAACCTCTAAACTAGGACAGCTGTATCTTTGATCATTTTTTTCTTGTAGCCAGCTGAAGGCACGTCACGCATTCTTATCAGCCCCTCTTCTGTGTGCTTTCCGTGTGAGGCCGGGGTTATAAGCTGCTCCTTCAGCTGACCATAGCGTCTATCTTGTGACTTGGCTGTCTCGGGCCAAGTAACTTTTCCTTTCTTTATCTGGTTACAAGCAGCCTCCAATGCTTTGTTTTATTGTTTTGCATAACGCCACTACCTTGGCTAATTGCCGTTGTATAAGATTAAATACTGTATTATACTGCCAATTGCCCTGAGGTGGCGCGCATAATCCTGCCATCCACCCTGACACTCCTAGTAGCAACCTGGGCGTTATTTATGTTCTAATATATTTATTTCTAATGTACTTCTATAATCCATTATACAGCGGCTCAACGTTGTATTACCTACATCCATCCTTTCGTTAGGCAGCAGCCTGGGGGGAAGGGGGGGCTGTGAATCCCTTTCTGATCCCCCACCCCCGCAGATCCCTTTCTTCAGNATTTAATTCTCATGTTCCTAGTAGCGTTTACTCTGTTACCTTGCCTAGGTCACTTTTTCTCAGTTACTCATATATCTCTTACGTTGCCTGGTGTGTCTCATGTCTTCTAGCTTCTTCAGGGCGGGGAGCAAGGACTGGGGTGTCGCCACAACTGCAACAACTGCCCTCGATGAAAGTGAGTGCGCGGTGCAGTGCTGGGACGGGCGGGGCACACAGTCTCTCCCCCCACGGCCATGCTCTCGCTGCTGTTTGTACTGGGGCTGGTGGTAATAGCTTCACGAGGCCAGAGAGGGGGGGGGTGGATCTTAGTGTTCCCGGCACCGTGGCGTCGTAAGGCACGTGCGAGATTGGGGCCTGCCCGTAAACACTGCCTTTTTACTGCCGTCTGTCGCTGCCTGATAAAGCCCTGCACTTCCACTCGGCGCGTCTCTCTTATGCTACTCTGACTGCGTCTACATCGTCTATACGCTGTACACGGTCAACTGAGCACTTTTGAAACCAACCTTTGAAAAATTCCACTGTCCCTACCTGCATATAAAGATTGCTGTAAACATAATGGAAACACCTGGACGAACATGAAACACCTGGGCGAACATGATTTTTGCAGCTCATCGGACTGTGATAAACGGTGCTGATTGAGTTCTGCATTAACTCTACGGTTCTTTATAATTCTCTTCAACGTCCGGCGGCTCCTGTCACTGATGGCTTGCCACGAGTTGGTTGTGCCGTCACCACCTTTGGAATTGTTGCTCTCGATACACGTAATACACTGGCAGTCTTAGACTCTTTGCTCCGACTAGCCGCGCCCCAACAAACTGCCATCTTTGAAAGTCAGATAGGTCTCCCCTTTTGCCTCATCTATGCCTGGCAGATTGCACGCGTGGCGGGAATACGTAAACACCGCCTTATGTATTGCAGACTGACGTCCTAAACTGCAATACCAAACGACAGTCGCAGCGCACGTATGATCAGCGTTACCACCTCGCAAAGATGCTGCATGTGTTCCTATAATTCTCCACCCCCTTATGGTTACTCTGCATATTGCAGACATTTTGTACCCTAAACTGAAATCCTGAGACTTGTCATGAAACGGAAAATATTCCAATGTGTTCTCAATTGACAAGTGTCTCGTAAAGTTTTAAATCAAGCTGCAGATACAAAATTCGTCCAATTTACCATTATCGACGTAAGAGTAGTAAATATACGGACAGATGTGTAGATCTTGGTGTGTAGTGTGGAAATTTGAATTAGTTGTGAATGTACCGAATATCTAACTTGGAAAACTGTAACGACCCAGTGCGTCGTACATTCACCGGGCCAGTCATCGCGTTAGCAAAGCAGTAGCAAATTGTTCGTTTCGGCGTATAGTTTACCGAGCTCCGAGGACAACAGTGCTGGTGATAAGCACGTGGAAATAATTGCCGCTCATTAACATGTTGTGGTTAAAGCACTGCAGAGGCCGCTGAAGGGAAAATCCGCCAGGCAGAAGCACTGGTTACTTGCTTTCGCATTCCTTGCCGACAACCGTAGAGATGTGGGTCGGATAACGCAATGCCAGCTGCACAGTAACCTAATTCTGAGTCGGGAGACTGAACGTCTCTTTCACGAAGATATCTGGGTAAACTACGTAGCACGAAGTCGTTAGTATGTTCTACATAAGTACGTTCTNTACGTAGCACGAAGTCGTTAGTATGTTCTACATAAGTACGTTCTTTGAAATTTTAATTGATTTTGATGCAGTGGGTATTTTTTTTAAATACACTGTCTGTTTAAATACATGACGTAAACAAATGTGCACGTGCGTAATGGCTTGAATTGTGCGAATTTGACATTTGTTGGCAATTAATGGGGTAGTTNACGTAAACAAATGTGCACGTGCGTAATGGCTTGAATTGTGCGAATTTGACATTTGTTGGCAATTAATGGGGTAGTTTTTAAGATAGTCTTGGAATTTAACATCGATTTACTTTATCTTCAGATTTGTCTGGAGAATCTTTTCCTTTGCACCACGTCACGATTTACAGCCGGNAAGATATGGACAGATGTGTAGATCTTGGTGTGTAGTGTGGACATTTGAATTAGTTGTGAATTCACCGAATATCTAACTTGGAAAACTGTAACGACCCAGTGCGTCGTACATTCACCGGGCCAGTCATCGCGGCAGCAAATGGTTCGTTTCGGCGTATAGTTTCCCGAGCTGTGAGGACAACAGTGCTGGTGATAAGCGCTTGGAAATAATTGCCGCTCATTAACATGTTGTGGTTAACGCACTGCAGAGGCCGCTGAAGGGGAAATCCGCCAGGCAGAAGCACTGGTTACTTGCTTTCGCATTCCTTGCCGACAACCGTAGATATGTGGGTCGGATAACGTAATGCCAGCTGCACAGTAACCTAATTCTGAGTCGGGAGACTGAACGTCTCTTTCACGAAGATATCTGGGTAAACCACGTGGCACGAAGTCGTTAGTATGTTTTACTTAATTACGTTCTTTGAAATTTTAATTGGTTTTGATGCAGTTGGTATTTTTTTTTTAAATACACTGTCTGTTTAAACACATTACGTAAACAAATGTGCACGTGCGTAATGGCTTGAATTGTGCGAATTTGACATTTGTTGGCAATTAATGGGGTAGTTTTTAAGATAGTCTTGGAATTTAACATCGATTTACTTTATCTTCAGATTTGTCTGGAGAATCTTTTCCTTTGCACCACGTCACGATTTACAGCCGGACATAGTGCGAATATCCACACAGCACAGCACGGTGTTGATGATAATCTATCCACATGTCTCAGCAAAGATAAAATTGCCGTGTGTTATACCAATAAGTAGTTTTACACTTTTTATGGCAAAAATATACAAAGTGAAAATAAAAATCCTATGGTGACGTACTTTTGGAACGTAGAATGACAAAACTGTTTTAGAGGATGAGGATACCGCTTATAATTGCTATAGTAAGAAATGGCTCTTACGTAAAATATAGAATTTTGGTAAAATAAATGTCAATGTTTAATCTTCGAGAATCATAAATTTGCAACATACTCAGTCAAATATATGCTAATATTATAGGCTGTTCGCTTCTAGTTCAGCACTTTTGAAATTGATGCTTAGGATCATCTCTTCTGCCCATCCTGTATGCTTCGTCTAGGTAAAAACATTGTCATGGACCCAATGTCTTCGTGTCGCTAAGGTGCAACTTTGTAGTTGTTAGGAACCTAAATAGGTTACTAATGTGCTAGCTCCTGCTTTCATGCAAGGACGCCCATCCCCACTGACTACGGTGATGGCGCCTCCTTCTATTTTTACTTTCGCCAAGGCTTGCACGCGCGCACACCCGCATCACAGAACTACGACAAAAGTTGATAATTAAGGGCTGGAGTAAAAAAGCCAATAACAAAAATGAAAACAATTTTTTAACTAATTGTTTTACATATACTAACTATTGAGTAGATACTTCAATAATAAAATTAAAATAATAAATAGTAGCGAAAGTAATTAAAAACGCACAAAAAATTGAAAATAAAAAAAAATTGAAAAATTTAAGCTAGTATATAGAGAAAAGTGAAGTGTTTTATATTTTTTGCACCTGTGTACTGATAGCTGAAACGATCAAATCAACTTGCTTTCCATTATTTTCCTTTTCATAAGATTTATTTTTCAAGATATCTTTATGAACATAAGGCTTCCAGCTTTCACAATCGCCTACGGAAATTCCACTTTTTCGTACCTCATATGTCAAAGTGTTTTAAACTTCTAAGTATTTTTTACAAATCTGTGAGCGTTTTTCATGCTTGACTTCTCCATTGCACATTACCTCTAAACATTTATATAGCCTGAACATCTGTACCTAAGCGCTGTTTCGTATGCAATACGATGTTAGCATTAATGTGCACAAAACGAGCAGAATATAAATTAGATATACCTAAATTTTTAGACGCTGAGTTCATCATACTCAGGCCGACTTTAAGGTACGGAACTATTTTATCTACATCGCTGCGAATTTTATCATTTTACTGGGAGCATACCAATCGGTTCATCAGTTAAATTGTGTGCAGTTAAATGCGAGGGACTTCTTTCAGAGGTTAATTAAAATAGTACTCGGTTAACTGGTGCGACGAAACTGTCATTCTCCTTTTAGCTGATTAACTTTAGCATGTGCATATTACTAATTACTTAGGCTGCCTATCTTTAGCCAAGAATTTTAAAGACTGCGTCACAGCTAACGTTTTTTTTTTAAATTAAGTGACATGTTTGCTTTAAGTAGTTAACATTGGACTGTTCGGATGAATATCAGCGGCTGTAACGAATTGCATTAGTAAGAGCAACGTGTCCTTTTACACGACGGTTGTATGATCTTACCGTGTACGCGATGGCTTAATCACTTTGATAAGTGAACTTGCGCGTCACCTAACGTTATCGTGGCAGCCTGGCTCATTAACGTTTACTTCCAACTTTTCTGAAGTCCCGCTAAAGTTCTACTTTCAGAGTATTCCTCCGTCTCACGCAAACAAAGCTGAAGTCTAGACAGTTACGTTACATTAGTGCACACTCAGTTTGGTAAGAAATAGTTCTTATGTAGAATATTATTAGCCATTACAATCTGACTGTTTTGATTCGTATTGACTATAAGTAAAACATCGTAATATTATTTTATCTTACTAATTTTATAAATGTGAAAGTCTGTGTGTGTAAGTTTGTTACCACTGAGCTCCATAACGGCTGAACGGATTTGGATGAAATTTGGTATGTAGGTACTTTAGGTCCTGGAATAGGACATAGGATACTGTTCTTCCCGGAAACTTGTACGGTTTCTGTGGAATAACAACAAAACCTAATTCTGCAACGGCTGGGAACGTGACCGAAATTTTTTTCCCTCTGGTGTCAGAATTTATCAGGCCTCCCAAGGACCTCTGAAATGGGTTAATGACTGCTATCAATAGATAACAACCGGGACCGAATATTTAACTTGCCCTCTGAAGCCCGGAAGCGCTCAGATGGTATGCCACTAAACGGTCACTCATCCAAATGTGTGCCGCTGGGAACGTTGCTTAACTTTGGTGATCGATAATGATCCCTTGCCCAAGCGCAAAAAGTAGTACGTAGGTACACGTATTTCTAAAGCTACAACTTGATGAAACTCGCGTTTTGATTTTCATACATCGACGCTGAAAAGCGGAAATGTGGTAACTACGCGATAGTTGCACAGATACACTCCAAAAACAATACCCTACTTCTTGGCTATCGGGTAAAAAATATTTAATTACTTTTGGGTTGCCGTAATCAGTTAAAAACCTAGGCCAGCGTAGTATAGTTTTATAATTCTGTTTTCTCATAAATGAATTGTCTTTTCCCAATTGTACCCGGGCGAAACCGGGCCGGTTCGCTATTTTACAAATAAAATAAACGGAAAAATTACATGCAATTAAAAACAAGAGAATTTTATGTTNCCGGGCCGGTTCGCTATTTTACAAATAAAATAAACGGAAAAATTACATGCAATTAAAAACAAGAGAATTTTATGTTAACAGAAGTATTAAATGCTTGTGATTGACATATTTAGGAAACAACCGAACAAGTCTTACATGGAATGATGTTTCAAAGATTAGATTNTTAAATGCTTGTGATTGACATATTTAGGAAACAACCGAACAAGTCTTACATGGAATGATGTTTCAAAGATTAGATATAAAATGTTTGAAGAAACCGCGAATAGACCATAAATGGGAAAACTATGTTAAATAAATTCCTTCGCAAACCATCAATTTTAAAGATGGCTGTTTTAAACAAAATCCTATTTAACGCAACTTTCCCACAGAGTACTGCTGCGTTAAAACGTTATAAAAAAAAAGATTTATCATTTATGGAAAAATAAACAATTAAATGTTAAATTAAAACAAAATATTAAACAAAAATTATCAAAGTTTCTCATCACGCTATTATTCCTTAACTAATGTCACGTAAAATACTTTTTGTTTGAAACGATTATCTTTAAAATTTATGCAGTAAGAAGGAAGTTCTTTAACGTTGTTTCCCCATTTAAGCTCTGTCTGCAGTCTCGAACGCCTATCATAAGTTCGATGCGCAAGGCACTGAAATGGCTGTTATTCCGTCGGCATCTCGCCCCTGAAACTTACAGCTGTGAACCGTTGTGTTCATGTGTCATAAAATAAAAATACGCTGCACGTCGTGCTGTTTCATGATCTGTTCCGCAGAGTTTTCATATTTAAAATTGACTGTGGAGAAGAAAAACCGTGTCAGTCGTTTTCACTCTTGCAAAAAAAAAAGTGAATAATCGAGAACGTGACACTCGTGTGCTCAAATCTCAAGTTACTGTAATAGTGTTCGTAAACAGATGCCACCCAAGAATATTCAGCAGTATATAACTCTTCACTTCANATCTCAAGTTACTGTAATAGTGTTCGTAAACAGATGCCACCCAAGAATATTCAGCAGTATATAACTCTTCACTTCTTAAAATCCGCATTGTTAGTGGAGTAGATATGTGGTATCATTAATAATCATTGCAGTACTGCATTTTTTAGATAAACCGCGAGAAAAATATTATGGAGTGAAAAAATATATTTCAGTGTGATTGTTTTAGGTAATGTACAACATACAAATGGATAAAAAAAAATGTATCATACTTAATCGTATTGGCATTGGTTCTGGCCAGATACCAAGGCCACATGAAACTTTTACTATAGGAAGATAATCGAAGTTTGTATTTGCCTTCGACGGCTTTCACGGTACGGAATTGAGTTTGCGGGCGAAAGAATGATCGCGTGCGTAGCGCACACTTTGCATGACCTAACATGGTTTTTTGTCCGCTCCTTCTGATAAGGTTGACCTTATCCCTAAGTTCGATAGCACCTCGTCTTTAATAACGTCGTTCGTGCAAGGTTTTTAGAACAAAAGTTTTATCCATAATTCATTTGATATTTTTGCACTGACCACGACTACTAAAATGAACCATTTAAAAAACGCACAGCTAAAGAATGTATTTTCAATCAATATTACCATGTATAATGGATAAAATAATTCTCAGGCGGGTATCAAAGTGACAGAAATGTCGATTTTGGCAACATAACCTTACAAAGAAAAATGTCAAAAATTAAATCATAAAACCACATACAGAGGGATTTGTTCCAAACAACAAAATACTTGTTTGTAAAGAGCCAAAACTAGATTTAATTTCCCCAACAAAATATTCAGAGTAAACAAAACTTGAAAAGCAACAAACATAATTTTGTTCATTTAGCAAAATACACCGCGTTTGACTCAACAAAATCTGTGTTGGACAAAAAAAATTGAACTGTCGAATAAAATACACTAATTTGCAAACAAATTGATGACCCTGAATATTCCATCGCAGGGGCACTTAGTGTGGAGTTGGACCACTCGTTAAACAGAGAGGCGGTGGGTGATGTGGTCGGATATGGAGGCATACAGACTTCGAATGTTCTCTTGTGGAAGATCATGCCACAGCTGGCGCAAATGACTCGTCAAATCCGCCGTAATTACCGCTGGCCGAAGTTGCCACCCAATCTGGTCCCAAACGTTTTCGATGGGCTAGAGGTCTGCGAACCTTCCTGGCCAAGGAAGCATGTTGACATCACGAAGGTAGGCCAGAGATCCCAGTGCTGTGCGAGGCCGGGCATTATCCTGCTGGAAAATGGGGTTGTCAATCTGCGCTAGGAAGGGAAGGGGAGCGCACTTGGTCGCAGAATTGACTGGACGTATCGCCGCGCCGTCGAGGTGCCTTCAACAATCACTACTAGTGCGGTAAGGGAATCTTAGGAAATGGCATCCCACACCATGACACTGGTCGGGCGGCACGCCGCTCTATAATAAAGCGTGGTTTGCGGCGCTGGCCATGTCCTCTCCGGACTCAAATTGGGCGGCCGTCTGTACCCAGAGAGAACAATGATTTGTCGCTGAACATACTCGTCGCCAATCCCCTGGCAGGTTGGACGTGCTCGGCGATGCTCAGGTCGTAATGGTAGAAGACGTAAGGGACACCGGGACGACAGGTCCCGCTTTGCTAGCCGCCTTTCACATGGTACTGGTGGACACGGACGTATCCCCAACTGCCGTCATAAGTCCCTGGATGGTGCGCAGCGACGCCCGTTGAGTACTTACAGCCTGTCGCCTGATGAAATGAAACGATCCTCCTTGCTGGTGGTCTGCCGGGTCGACCCGAGCCTTTTGATGTGTGTGTGTGTATGTATGTATGTATGTGTAGATGTGTGTGTGTACCAGTCTGTTCCCACTGCGTCCAACACAGACTCGCAGTGTTCGCAGAACGGTTCAAGTGGAGAGTAATGCACCGAAACGTCCAACCTGCCCCTCTAAGGCAGACGAAGCGACCTCTGTCAAACTCATCCAGCTGGGCAAAGGCTTGTCGTACGCGCCGCCGGGGCATGCAGCGTGTTCACTGAACTTGGCTCTGTGGCTCACACTGCTTCTAAGGCCTTAATCAATGTCTTGCAACTGTGAATGGAGTGGTATGTGTTCCTCCTAGTGGCACATCTGCGCAAGCAAACCACATTAAACGCAAATGGTACACATGTCGGGCTATGAAGATACTGTGTAGCAACCTTTGTTTTACTCGCGCAATTTGTTCATGGTGATTTTTTTTTTAATGAGTATATTTATTTGAATAATGTGTGTGCATTTGCTTGGCCACTCCATTGTATTGCCTTCCTTCGAAAATACACCTCGAGAATTTGTTGTAATTTTTGTGACAGTTAAGATAGTAACAGTGTAGTGCTTTCATTGCTACTTAAATGGTAAAAAAAAATCCTAATTAAACACTTTCAACAGGAAACTAAAATGCAAAGGTGTAAAACTTGAAATATTTATTTACGCACGTTGTCCAGTATTTGAATTTTATGTATTTTAACACATTCCCAGTTAATCACTAGTCACCAGCTGAAGTTGCTAGGGCATACCGCACGGGTGCATACGATCTAGGTTCGAATCTAGGTAAGGCTTTAGATTTATTTTATATTAACCGAACAAAAATCCTTAGTTGTACCAACATAATCTTACAGTTTGGGGCAACTAAATAAGAAAATGATAAGGTTTTAATAACAAAATATGTTATTTCTCCTATACAAACTATTCATTTTGTTGCGCCCAACAAACTTTGTTTCGTACGACAAAACCATTTTCTTGCTGCAACTAAAAGAAACGGAGAATAATATATTAGAAAACAAGAAAATAAATTCAGCTACCGTACAGTTCAGTGCGAAAATAGGTATCTATACTCGCAAAGACAAGATCATTAGAGAATAAAAGTTAATACAAGCAATTATTGTCTACGTAGATAATGTCGATACATTTAAAACTTGAAAAATGAAATTTGTGTAATATAAATGTACGAGCTAGGAGTTGTAATACAAAATACGAAATTCAGAGCAGAGCATAAAATCGACGAATACAGTATCGTACCAAATGTGCGGTCTCGTCTGACAGACCTGGACACACTAACGTGGAAAAGGTCACTTTTATGCACAGATTTAGTGCAAAATAGATGCGTGCCACATGCATCTTGTAGTGTGGTCTTGTACTAGCAATGCCAGTACTTGTTAATTGCGTATGCATATCGTCAACAATCTGAATAGTGATGATAATACAATTCTTTATCGGTCCCTAGTTGCTGAACTAGCCCACTTGTTAAAATAAGGGAAGAAAAGAAGAAAGAACTTGCTATAAATAAAGTTGTCTACAAAACTGTTTAATGTACACAAATTAAAATCAGATTAACATTGGTGCTTAACACAAGTGGACAAAATTTATCACCATACAAGTTCTACAGCGTCTCACTTTGGGCCATTTTCCTCTTCGTCAGTGTCTCGTATCAGAAACCCTGCACACACGATCTTTCTTATATTTGCACGTAATGATTTTATATTTAAACGATAAGTTATATATCCCATGCTTAACACAGGATAGGCGGAATTTGGTATCCTGTTCTTTTGCTTGACATTTTCTGCCCCTTTGGATTCCAAACTTTCTATTTTGTTAGGTACAGTTTTTATTTTCAACGACTTCAGTTACATAGCAGGATTTTTTTATTTGATGTGTGTTTGCAGGTTAAATGGTTTATTCAATTTTCTTTCCTGTTTTGCGTAGTTGCATTGGATGAAAATATTTTCTTTAGTGGTATAGTTATTCTTTCATTAGTTTTCTTCAATCTCTATAGTCATTGTCGAAGTAAATTCTGAACAAAGCTATAATATCGAAAGTAGCCTAGGATAACAGAATGGGAGGAAACGCTGCATAGCTCTGCAGCAACCTTGACTCTTTGCCGATCCTGCTGTCTTGGGTAAATGCGAGAGTTTTGTAATGTTTGTGTTTATTTCCAGTTTATATAATTAGTAATGGTAATCTATATATGCTATAGTAAAATTCGATGTTGTACTCATAGCGCTAAATTTTATCTTTGCCCCCGCAGTACCTGTATGACGAAAACGGCGCTATTGGAACATCATTATTCGCTATTTCGCAACGTATGGGTAACTTTTCAGGTGCTGTGTTTTTATTCGTGTTAATTTTTATTGGGTTTGTTTCACTCTTTCATCTCGTGGATTTTACCCTATTTTGAGTTACGTGTGTTTTCCTCCGCATTGAGGAGACTAGAAAGGCCGGAAGGGCGGCACGCGTGATGAAATAAATTGCCCCAAACGAGGCACATTAAAAAGGAAAATAGGTGGGTGGTGTGGTTTTTATTAAACAACTGCTAGTTTTAGTTTTTCCAGCCGAGTTGAGTTTAGAGTAGAGTTTTTTTGAAATACTCCCAACTGAGAGCAGAGTCGAGCCAGATGTCTCTGCCACTCATCTTAGTACATTTGTTCAAACACACACTATTTTACACATTTTAATGGTTATGTACAGCTTTTGCATATAACAATTGTCTTTAAGTTGCTACAAAACCATCAAAACACAGTTTTACCATCGTATCTTGAATATTTGTTTTGGTAAAATACTAGATAGGCCTACTAATATTTCTCACAAAAAGTAACTAAACATCAATATTCATTACATACAAAACAATTAAAACATTTATCACAAATTTTCACAACACAGTTTGAATAATATTTTTAAGATACTGGTTACTTGTATTTATAAAAAAAAATTAGGCATGAAACTTAAAGAGAAAATATAATTAAATTTATACTATGTTTACCAACGTGTGGGCTTAGCACATGAAACAAATTGTGGACAGTAGAAACTCTAGTCTTGCAAACATCTTTCATGCAAGAAAACAAGCTGTTCACCATGTTTTGGCAAAATATTTTCCCACCTTGTCGTAATAGTGTTTCCTGCTGAAGAAAACAACCGTTCACTTGTGACCCGAGTCGCAGGAATTCCCAAGTATTTCATTGCAAGTGGTGCGAGTAACCAAAATCTTATGACATTGGTGCACCACCATTCCAGACAATTTTCTGTGCGAGGAACAGTAACTTCACTTTAAAATGCTCTCAGTTGGTAGTTTATCTCATTACTCCGATTTTCTGTTAAAGTAAAAAGTATTTTACATACCATTTAGATATTAAAGTGTAAAAGCCATAAAATTACATCAAAAATATTAAAAAGTAATTATACACACCAAATGTCGATTGCTGCTTTAATTTCTTCAAACAAAGACCAGATACTGCTAGTGTGTGTGTTACTACCAGTAGCTGCTTTCAGTTCCACTTCACTGCTAACATTTTGTGCATGGTGAGTATCATGTTTCTTTACCACCATAGCCTCTGATTAATTTGTGGGTTCCTAAGTCCTTTCCATGCTTTTCCAGAAAAATGTAATTAAATCTAGGGTCAATCATTATTGCTGTCCTGTATATTTCGTTTTTCCTATACTCTGGGAATGTCGACAGCAAACTTAGCTTTAGTTGTTTTGCAAACATGACAGCAGTACCAGATTTAGTTGACTCAATGTTCGTTTTCAATACATCCTCAATTCCATGCAAAATTGGGATCACCAGAGACAAAGTTGGAAGTCTGTAAACACTCATTTCTAGGGTTGCATCTCTGATTGGCTGAAGAACTTGCACGATGCCTTCTGCCATCTTCCATTCTTTGGCTGTCAAACAATCTCTCCCATTTTCTACCAAATCAGCCTTAACAAACTGCTTCTGCTCCGGTCTCGATAGCATGTGGTACTCGCTCTTCCAACGAGTGTCAACAATTTGTATCAATTAATGCTCAGGGACACCACCTTGTATTTGTTTGGTATGAAGCCTTTCTTGAGCAACATTGCTTTGGCAATAATATGTCACTATACTCCGTGCAGCTGCAAGCACATCATTGATGGCAAGCTGTAGCGAATTACCAAAACAAGGCATATGTTCATAGCCAAAATTTTAAGTGGCACTCTCAATGTTACGTGCATTTTCTGAAACTACATACACAGGTACAGTCATATTATGAAGTCCCAATGTTTCAAGAAGTTCTGCAATTTTCGAATGAATGGCCTGTCCAGTGTCACTGCCTGAGAAATGTTTTAACACACGTTTCTTCAGGTCAAGATCGCTGGTTATAAAATGACCGGTAAGGGATATACGACCTCCAGACCGAGAGATCCATATGTCAGTCGTGAGGGCCAAAGACTATCCCTTCCCCCGATGTAACTCCTTATGTAATTTTTTTGGCTACTAATCTCCTCTTCAAACAATGCAGGTATTACAGATCTAGGAAAAAGTTGTAACTGATGGCAGGTTGTATCGTGGATCAAATATGGCACAGAATTGTTAAAAAAACCTTCATCTTTAACCACTGTATAGGGCTGGAAGTCCAGTGCCATCATTTTTCCAATGGACCTTGAGAGTTCTTTGGCCCGGGGATGATCTCGAGTGTACTTGGTTGACTTTTCAAATGCCTCTGCAAGAGAGGTTTGCTTGAAAGCATCTTGTATTTTCTGTTCCTGTGGCCGAGTTTTTAAAACGCGTGGCTGTTAATCTTTCCGTTTTTGGTAGAGTTTGTATTCAGCGGGATGATTTTCGAGATGACGTATCAAACTTGTAGTAGAACCTGTCGGAGTCTTCAGAGATTTTGCACATGTTACAAACTGCAACTGAGCTACCATGCCTATTAAATTTTTTCCAAATATCTTATTTACAAGAGGACTCCGGCATTGAAGATACCGACGGTGAATCCACCATAAGAACATGTATCGTACTTCTACTCAAATATTTTTGGTTAGAAAATTAAATGCACCGCACAAACAGGTTTACCGTCTCAACCATTCATTAGTGTTGAAAATCCCACAGATTTTCAACATGCAACAATCTGTGTGCAGTATCACAGCTGTTAAAACATTTTTTTTATGTGCCGTTGCCGTACATTTATTATTTATAAAAAAGAAAAACAGATATTCGAACACGAACGGAACATACACGTATTACTAGTAGTCTAGTATTTTATCATTGGCTGCGATGTGATACTGTAATCGGTTGCTCGTCGTAATTGACATATCGATATGTCGGTTGTGAACAAAATAGGTTATGGTTGCAGTTGGCGAGTTTATCAAGACTTTTTTGGAGCAGAGGACGTGGTTGAAATATCAAGTCGCCCATCTCATTTTTTTTAAGTAGGCTTAAAATTGGTAAGATTACGTGTTTCATTCTTTTCGAGCTGCGACCGTGCTTACGAACACACAGTACTTTATTCATGAGCCTCCATTATGGTTACTTCTAGTAGAAGTAACCTTAGTCCTCATGGCACGAGCAATTATTGTGTTTGTTGTAGACTATGGATATATCGACCTATCCGCATTTAATAAACAACTACGACAAACTATTGAGGTAAACATGTGCAATGGATGATCGTGTCCACTGAGTACGGATGGCGGAAATCAATAAATTAAAGAATATAATGTGGAAGCACAAATTCGCTCTAATATGTTCTGATGTAATGTTATTTAGATATTTAAAAATCAGTATCAAGACGTGGTCGCTGACGTCCTTATATGCACATCGCTTACAATTATGACTGATAGGAGTTCTCGGTGTTTCAGGATACCGGCACAACTGTGCACAACATTATATTTGGGAACAAAATCTTTCAAATGCAGAATAACGGCGTCGATTTTGATGTAGTGAGTAAAATATCCGATTTTGATTGCAAATTATATTTCTGAAGAGTAAAGAATCTTTTTGGGAAAATTTTTGTTACTTGTTTGCTTGCTATTGGGGGGTCACCTAAGCATTATTATTATGCTAAGAAAATAAAAAATGCAAACTGAGAAAAGAGTTTTTTACCTAAATAAATATAATATTTTAAAAATTCTTTAATTATAAGCGTTTTTAATGAGACATGTTCGGATTACGAGTTTCAGTATTTGTCAAGCCCGAGCTCGAGTATTACAAAAATTTCGACTCGAAAGTCGAATTTCGAGTACTCGCAGGTGTCTAGTTTTTATGCTAGTGTCCAGAGCTGTTTATTTCGTACTGAAATTTGCATATGTACCACGACTGTATCAACAGGAACTATCCTGATAATTCAGTGAAAATTACTTCCTTCATTTGCCAAACATTTTCTAATTCTTCTATTTTTTTTTCTTCTTTTTTTTTTTTGTACTTGGGAGCACGCGCAGTGCTCTAAAAGTAGTCTTTTGTTTTCCTACCCCTTCAGAACTTCGCCGGATATTTTCCCCTGCTGTAGGCCGTATGGCAACTAATATTACAAATGCATTTGGTGATTGTGTCGTCTTGTGGCTTGTAATAATAAGATAGTTGTGATGTGACTCTGCATTACTATAAATACTAGTTGTCAAAATACAAATTTCAGTGTCGCCGCCCTCCCACTCTGAAAACACACCCGTGCAGGGCGTGAAATTTTTGAGTGCCATTCGGAAGCACAAGTCGCGGAGAAATATTGTGCAGTTTTTTCTCGAAACTCATTTTATTGAAAGTATTGTAAGTGTTTCAGCATGATTGTCACTAATAACGACGTGGTGTTTTACGAATGTTTAAAATCGGTTTAATTTTAAAACTTATTTGGTAGTTGTAATAACGCGAAAACTTGCTATTCATTATTTACGTGTGTACTGTAGGGTAAGAGTTGAATGCTTAAGGGCTTTATTTAGTGCCTTATCAAATTTTGCCTCGACATGAATCTGCANGTTTTACGAATGTTTAAAATCGGTTTAATTTTAAAACTTATTTGGTAGTTGTAATAACGCGAAAACTTGCTATTCATTATTTACGTGTGTACTGTAGGGTAAGAGTTGAATGCTTAAGGGCTTTATTTAGTGCCTTATCAAATTTTGCCTCGACATGAATCTGCAAGAAGTAAGAATTCAATATGGCAGGCGAGACCAATCGTTACATTGCGTTAGAGCTGAATTACGTGACGGACCGAATATACAGAATATGATAGCTCGTACGGGGAATGAGACAGAGGCGTGGACACGGCGGCGATGCCATAGCGAGCTGGAGCTAGGTACGAAAGTCAGGGCGTGTGGAAGTTCCTGCTCTCCAGACGCGGAGGAAGGGGCGGCGCAGTTTATTGCCGAGGGCGCAGCGACAGGAAAGAGCACTTGCCAGCCCTCGCCCTGTCCTTACTTCGTCTGTCCCTCAGGGCAANTGCCGAGGGCGCAGCGACAGGAAAGAGCACTTGCCAGCCCTCGCCCTGTCCTTACTTCGTCTGTCCCTCAGGGCAGCAACCGCACATCTCCCCAGTCGCGATAAGCTACCTACACCTTGTTACTTGTTAACTGTCAGCTGAGGATTGCAACAGCTACCCCGCTACCATCACCGCCTTACTGAATACTCTACTTTTTGGTTATCATTGACATTGCACATATTAACATACAAATGTAAGTATGCGTTAACACCACACTTTTTACTTCCTTTTTGTTAAGTAGTTTATCCCTAAGTTTATTCGTAATTAACAAATTACTTTCACAATAAATCCCTGGAAAGTACTTTTCTACCTCCAGAAGCATATTTTTTCAATAAGTATTGAGGGAAGTTTAAACGGCAGTGTTCAAAAGTGGCAGCGATTGAAGTTGGTTTTAGTCTCTGTATAAATTGCTCCTTTTAACAATGCCGCTGTTTAACGTAACCAATACGTTGATATTAAATAGGTCCAGAACAGTGTATTTGTACATGGGCCAATGGATAAATATACAATCCTGGCAGATGCCGGGCCTAATCTCACAAACTCCTCCCAGAGCCGACCCCCAATGGGGTATACTGGGAGCCTTACTTTAATTCTTTAGCCATTCAACTTTGAATCGTACAGATTTAATTACACCAATCGGCTACCCTGGGTCGAAATTATCCATAATCGAAACGCCCCGATTCTCGGAACTCCTCATCCTTCCTCGAGTAAAGTCAGTTTTCCGATCATTCCAATCCAGCATATCAAATCAATTGTTCTCATATAAGCCCCCAATAATGCCATACTATGGCTATTTCCACCTCAATCATCCACATTACACTTCTGTCTCTACAGCATGCAGAGAAATAAAGCGGGACCCTGGAACTAGGCGTCAGTTGTAGTGCACGAGTGTGCTGTGTCGTTCGTGTTTGGCGAGGCCGGACCGGTGACAAGAGCCCAGCTTTCCACGCTGAAAATTACTAGGCACGTTGAGAAGCCCTCGGTGGTGTAGTGGTTAGATAACTTGCCCACCACCACGGCGGACTATGTTACATTCCCGGCAGATAACCGTAGTGGACGTTGCCTTTGGTCGGTGGATTTTCTTTGGCTACTCCAGTTCAGCAGCCTCTCCATCCTTACCACACATTATCCCATCGGTATGAAGACATCAAGCTGTTAGCGCAGCCCAACACCGCCGTACAGGATGCGCAGACGTTATGGAGCGGGCAGCATGCTGCGCGAATTTTAGAGGCAGGCAAAACGGAAAATAATAAATATTAAATTTCTCCAGTAGATATTATTCTAAAATATTTCATAAAAAAAAGTTATATTTATTTTGAATAACTTTGCAATGTTAAGACTTGTGGAGTAGAAAGGGGGACTACTGCCAAGGGAAAACGGCGAAAAAACACTTTCGTGCGCTGTTAGGCCTTATTCAGGACGACGTAGTGGCAACTCTGGATTCGCATTCGAGGACCTGGGCTCATTAACCGGTTCGGCCATCCGGATTTCGGTTTTACACGTTCTATACAAAGTAATTTCATGCGAACGCCAATTCCGTACTACAACCCGTGGCCACTTCCTTCCCCAGTCCCGAGTATCCGATCTTTCGGTTGCGTCTCCGGATGACCCCGTTGTCGAAGAGCCGTTAAGGTCACTTTTCGCNTGCCGAGGGCGCAGCGACAGGAAAGAGCACTTGCCAGCCCTCGCCCTGTCCTTACTTCGTCTGTCCCTCAGGGCAACAACCGCACATCTCCCCAGTCGCGATAAGCTACCTACACCTTGTTACTTGTTAACTGTCAGCTAAGGGGACTGTAACAGCTACCCCGCTACCATCACCGCCTTACTGAATACTCTACTTTTTGGTTATCATTAACATTGCACATTTTAACATACAAATGTAAGTATGCGTTAATACCGCACTTTTTACTTCCTTTTTGTTAAGTAGTTTATCCCTGAGCTTATTCGTAATTAACAAATTACTTTCAAAATAATTCCCTGGAAAGTACTTTTCTACCTCCAGAAGCATATTTTTTCAATAAGTATTGAGGGGAGTTTAAACGGCAGTGTTCAAAGGTGGCAGCGATTGAAGTTGGTTTTAGTCTCTATATAAATTGCTCCTTTTAACAATTCCACTGTTTAACGTAACCAATACGTTGATATTAAATAGGTCCAGGACAGTGTATTTGTACACGGGCCAATGGATAAATATGCAATCCTGACAGATGCCGGGCTTAATCTCACCATCAACTCCTCCCAGAGCCGACCCCCAATGGGGTATACTGGGAGCATTATTTTAATTCTTTAGCCATTTAACTTTGAATAGTACAGATTTAATTATACCAATCGGCTACCCCGGGTCAAAATGATCCATAATCGAACCGTCCCTATTCTCGGAACTCATCATTCTTCCTCGAGTGAAGTCAGTTTTCCGATCATTCCAATCCAGCTCGGAAAGTTTACATCAAATCAATTGTTCTAATATAAGCCCCCAATAATGCCATACTATGGCTATTGCCACCTCAATCATCCATACTACACTTCTGTTTCTACAGCATTTAGAGAAATAAAGCGGGACCCTGAAACTAGGTGTCAGTTGTAGTGCACGAGTGTGCTGTGTCGTTCGTGTTTGGCGAGGCCGGACCAGTGACAGAGCCCAGCTTTCCACATGACTGAAAATTACTAGGCACGTTGAGAAGTCCTCGGTGTGTGGTTAGATAACTAGCCACGGCGGATTATGTTACATTCCCGGCAGATAATCGCAGTGGGCGTTGCCTTTGGTCGGTGGATTTTCTTTGGCGACTCCAGTTCAGCCGCCGCTCCATCCTTACCACATGTTATCCCATCGGTACTGAAGAAATCAAGCTGTTAGCGCCGCCCAACAGCGCCGTACAGGATTCGCAGACGTTATGGAGTGGGCAGCATGCTGCGCGAATTTTAGAGGCAGGCAAAACGGAAAATAATAAATTAAATTTCTCCAGTGGATATTATTCTAAAATATTTTGTAATACTTTAACCAGCCAGTTTTGTCTTATTCTTTTGCATTGTAATAACCTTTCATAAAAAAGTTATATTTATTTTAAATAACTTTGCAATGTTACGACTTGTGGAGTAGAAAGGGTGACTACTGCCAAGGGAAAACGGCGAAAAAACACTTGCGTGCGCTGTTAGGCCTTATTCAGGACGACGTTAGTGGCAACACTGAATTCGCATTTGAGGACCTGGGCTCAATAACCGGTTTGGCCATCCGGATTTCTGTTTTACTCGTTCTTTACGAAGTAATTTCAGGTGAACGCCAATTCCGTACTACAACCCGTGGCCACTTCCTTCCCTAGTCCCGAGTATCCGATCTTTCGGTTGCGTCTCCGGATGACCCCGTTGTCGAAGAGCCGTTAAGGTCACTTTTCGTTATACGCNCTACCCGCACGAATACAAGTTACAGCAAGACCCACGAACATTTTCTCCGTTACAAAGTGCATGCGTGATTACGCCTATAAACATAGTGTGCTTGCTTGATCATGTTGGTTAAAAACAAGTGAGTAGATTGCACACCATGTGAACAAACTTTAAACAATTTAACCTACCTCACCCAATTTTTCGTCTATATTCAGTCTTGCACTAATTAAGGCCAACTTTGAAAACCTGTCAGCTCCCTAACTTTAGTCAGCTCGTTCACAACAGCTAGTGCCAACGTGACATTAAGGCATATTATAGCATTTGTAGTCTTGCCGCAAGTTATGAGCAAGATTGGCTGAAGTAGAACGGAGCATGCTCCTAGCACGTATTGCGCAT
The DNA here is from genome assembly GCA_002778355.1 of Clitarchus hookeri. Lineage (NCBI taxonomy): Eukaryota > Metazoa > Arthropoda > Insecta > Phasmatodea > Phasmatidae > Clitarchus > Clitarchus hookeri. The sequence goes on from NQII01006715.1 coordinate 21,898, forward strand.
AGTGTGTGTAACTGAATTCGGACTGAGCTGGCCGCCTGGCGGAAGGTATTTTGCGTGTCCGAGTCCTTAAGCGCGGGAGCGTTAAGGGTGACTCAGGCATGTGCAATAGTTCTCTCATCGCCTCTGCGCGCACGGAACAGAACTGGGGTGCAATCGTTTCCGTCGGTAACGCTTCTCTTAAAGAGATTTGCAGCTGCAACCATATCATATTATGATGTAGTAATAAAAATAAAAATGTGACCAAGCCCACGTTCCTGTACAACTATAATGATTTTGTACCGTAATATTCATTAAAAAGTGATCACGAAAACTTCCGTTTCAGCCTTTTTCGTTTTAGAGAAAAATTGTGTCACTGGAAACTATATTCACACGACCAAGGTTTCTTTAATGCTATTCGTAAGCATACATCCCTCAGGCACGTTTAACATTTTTTTAATAAATTTTTTTCTGCTAAAGCTCCGCACACAGTTTGCTAGCCTAGGCAGACGTCCCCCTTAAGGCGTATCTACACTGCCAGGCGGTATTGAGCGAAGTAATTCGTCCGTATCATCGAGAAGTCTGTTTTTTAGCGTGACTTACTTTCGCCGTACCGCCATCCTTGGGACGATTGTGTGAGTGCATTACGTGGTCGGCGCTTAATGTAAAACCACGTTCAGCGATAAGACTTATCACCGGCCGCACGGCGCCTTGCGTAGGCCTTCTGCCCAGGCGCCCGCCTACTCGGGGCAGTTTTCCCCGTTACTGGCATAGAAGGGGAAGCGATGAGGGCGACGCTAGCACGCACAACAAGCATTACGACAACTCTACGTGCAAAGCACTAAACTGGCGTATACACTTTTTGTTGTGCAGGGTAAACTTTGAAAGCGGTGACAATGTAATTTTATTGGTGGAAAGTTTATAGCAAAGTTCAGTGCACAGTCCGGTGAAAGTTTTGCGTGTGTTAACGTAGAAAACGAGATGCGTAGAAAGTTGTATTCCGGACTTATCTGAAGAAATATTTCTCACAGAATGTTTTATTTTAATAGTATATATTCAAACTTCTGCATATTACAAAGTATGTTTTCCAGCAAATAAATACAGTATGATGGTCTGTAAATTATGCAAAATTACTCTGGGGAAACATCACAACTTGCTGTTCTTGAAAAACGCTAAATAAACTATTAACAAGCCAATTCGAAAGTTATTGTCTTTGTTAATTTTTAGATGTGGTTAGTAAACATTGTTCAGCAAAAATTCGGGGAAAGCAAAATTTTAAAATATACTAGCGTCTCTTTACATTCAGCAGTTTTTTTTTTTTAATGTAGAAGCTTTTTCTATGCGAGAATACAGAAACATGTTGAGGTAGGTCAAAAAATATTTGGTGTTTTTTGTTCGAAAGCAATGCAGTTCTGATCTGACATACGATTAGGCAAAAACCAGACGTAAGCGCACATGTCCCAGTTTTGAATTTTCGTGATTTCAGACTGTTCTTCTGGCAAGCTAGTGATTGAATTCTGAGAACATACATTCCCAGAAGACTAAAATCCTTCTCGCCTTTAGTCTCTGGTGTAAAGGCTCATTTAAGCGTTCTGTAAATTTCACGTCTTGACGGCGTGGTTCCTTTATTGTGAAGGCTTCCGTAAACACAGTTTGTTATTTCTAAGCAGTACTGTGCAGGTTCGTAACTTCTGAACGTTGGTACTTAACGNGTCTGAACGTTGGTACTGAACGTTGGTACTTAACGTAAAAAGGTTCGCTAACTGATTGCCTCGACCTAAACAACTTAAACGAGAGCACAATGAAACTTCAGTCCTGTAAATTGTTATACAGACACACGTACAATTAAACAGCGGAGTGTTCTGTCTACTTGTTATCCAAGAATATCTTATCACTCTCGTTGGAAATCAACCAANGTACAATTAAACAGCGGAGTGTTCTGTCTACTTGTTATCCAAGAATATCTTATCACTCTCGTTGGAAATCAACCAAATGTTATGGTAAAAGTAAATAATAAAAATACCAAGTGAAAATTAGAAAAATCTAACGGGACAATCATTCGGATATCTTGGTTTTCTAAATGTCAAAATATTGCGGAAGCGTTCCTCATATATAGAGGATGAAAGACTTAAAATAGTATAGATCCGGAAACGCTTCATCCTTGCTGGAACTCCCCTTCCACAAACTCCCTTTACATCGTATGGTGCTCCGTATGGTAGTTTCTACGCGGAAAGACACATTCCTGATCTAAATCCACAAGAATTTTATGTGAGAAGACACCTGAAATCTCTTTTCGTATGCGACTGCAGTGCATGGTATATGTTGCCTATCTTGCCGTGTTGTGGAAGACTGAGAGAAGTTACATTTTTTTTCCCAGGGATACATCCGCTCATCAGGGAGTCAGTGCGACGGCGAGCTTATGCATGAAGTGCTAACGGAGGGCAGTTTGAACGCTACAAACCTCCCTTTGGTGTTCTATCGTACACCCGTTCCTGTGCGTTTTTT
>NQII01006715.1:25040-36595 GCA_002778355.1 Clitarchus hookeri
CTCTTTCTCTCTCTCCCATTCTCTTTCTCTCTCGCCCATTCTCTTTCTCTCTCTCCCATTCTCTTTCTCTCTCTCCCATTCTCTTTCTCTCTCTCCCTTTCTCTTTTTCTCTCTCCCTTTCTCTTTTTCTCTCTCTCTCTCTTCCTTTCTCTCTCTCTCTTCCTTTCTCTCTCTCTCTCTCTCTCTCTTTCTCTCTCTCTTCCTTTCTTTCTCTCTTATGGTAAGGAAGTTATGACTTATTGAAATAGTTACGGGTAAAAATGGACCTCCAATATTTCTTGGCAAAGTGCAGTATTCGTGTACCAGTTGGAAGTACTACGGTTTTCGGTGCTGTCAAAAGTCTTAGAAGGTGACTTACACGGGTGAGTGATGCGTTGTTTAGCGTCTGTAAGGAGGCGCCTGAATGAACAACTAAATAAGCAGTTAGGCAAGTGTTTCACGGTCAGATTGGCAGGAGCAGCAGCAGTAAAAACTTGAAAAGAGAAAAGGCCAAGTACCCGTTAAACGCATTCACTTCTCAAAGTTGCCATGTGGCCGACTTTACAACGGTATAGCGGTAATAGTTTCCAGTTTGCTGGTGCATTGTTCACATTGTAAAAGTAAATAGAGCTGTATTGTAGTCTGCACTAAGCCGGTTACTAACGNAGTTTGCTGGTGCATTGTTCACATTGTAAAAGTAAATAGAGCTGTATTGTAGTCTGCACTAAGCCGGTTACTAACATGCATTCCTCGCGTTACGAATATCAGAGTTCTCTCCCAGCCGAGCTGTTTTGGGATATGGTTATTATTCTAAAGTTTACTCTCTCGCATTGCAGGCGAGCGCCTGTGCAGTTGCTTAAGGGCGCTGCCTACCGGCTGGCAGCTGCAAAATTTAAATAGAAAATCCCATGTGTTAATGAAATTTCGCCTCAGTGCGTTAATTTTAAAGATAGGCGTTTAAAACTAAATGTATTCTTAACGAATTTTTTTTAGTAGATCCCCCACGAGTGTGCATTTTCAATATAAATAGGCAGTATGTTTTTTTTTTTTTTGTAAAACATACAATTAAAACATTCCTTGCAAACAGGATATAAATGCTATGGAAACGTATCCGCTGTAAAAAAAATTGTGAAGAATGCATTTTGTTTGAAAGGCCTATAGTAGTAGGAATTATAAAATCAAATATTTATAAACGTTTAACAACCTATGTATATTGTGTGAGCATCGAACGCTGTACATCACATTACTCTACTTTTGCGAAGCCGAGAAACACAGGTGCGATAAGGACAACACAGTTACACTGATGCAAACCGATATTAAATTTAATGTAAAGGAAAATAGTTATAAGCGCTTACCAACCATTGCAATCACATATTACACAAGCGTCGGGTGCTGTACGCTGCTTTAGATGATGGTAGACAAGACCAGACCTTCCTAGACAGTACAACAGAATAGCAAACGTCTTCCGTACCAACCTAGTGAAACGGAACCGTCAAATTCATAGTACAGCCAACACTCACAACACCAGCAGCAGAACGCATCTGACCCGACCGACATTGTGCGATCAACTAACAACGTAAGAATCTGCAATGCTGCCCCAGGCGGTCGGCCAGCGACGCGAGCACCGTGCAGGCCTCTGAAAGTCTAAGGATGGTACATAATAGCAGAGAGACTCGTCAGGCTCCAGGGTAGCTGACTATTCCTGTCGCACATGCATGTTCTTTTACGTGCAATATGCATAGGTTGGTAGGGGTTTATAACTGTTTTCCTTTGCATTTTTTTATATATATAATGAATATATAGCAGTCTTGTCTCTTGCATGACCACTGGTTTAAATGCAAGAGTTTTAGTGGCAAGCAAAGGAACACAGACTTTATAATTCGAAAGTGATGACTGTTATATGAATTTGGTGTTCGTNGTAGGCCGGAATAGAACTTTCAACACGTTGCACATTACAAACATAATTTTGAAATCATTTAATTAAAATAATTTTTAGTCATCTCTATCTACTGTAGTAGATCTACGTGGATATCTGCATATCTGTAAGACTTGTATTGAACTTCACTGTACACGCGGCGCCAGCGAAATTCGAGGGACACCACCTTACTATATGTGCCACAGCAACACGTGGCATGATGCCGTCGACTGCTTAGACAAGAAGCGTTTATGGGGCTCATGGTGCATATGACAGTGTCGCCCTTACCGGTCTCCTGCTTCCGTGCTTCATGCGTGCAAAATAGGCCGATGTAGGTGGGCGCCAAGGCCAATGGTGCATGCTATAGTATGTTTAAAATGAATGATATAATACAAATTACATTTATTAATACATTTCGTTGCAAAAAGTGTATTTTATAAATTTTGAAACTCATTCTGAATTGCCAGCCTCCCGTGGCGCAGTCGGCTGGTGCACCGCCGGTCTGTAGACGCGGGAGGTTTTGGGTTCGAATCCCAGGTAAGGTATGGGTGTTAGCTTAAGTTAGGTAGCAAGTTAGCTTCTAAGCAGTCCCTTGATAAGCCTTCAGGCATAACACCGGGTTGTTAATAAGCCTATACAATACAAATCATTCTGAATTATTATGCAGAGATTGTCCAGCATTTAGTCCTACATATGAGAGAGCCCAGAAATTAAGATATTTCTTGTTCACAGTAATTAAAGGCCTTGGTCCTATTAAGGGCTTGAGCTGTATGAAACTAATTTTGAAACGTATTTGCTGAATTGATTACAAAGCAGATCTTGTACAGTTTTATCCCAAAAATTGCCAAATTTTTTGTTTGTGGTTATAATTTACAGTTTTAAAAAAGTTAATAAAACAGTCCAATCCATTATGTGCTGATGACNAATTTTTTGTTTGTGGTTATAATTTACAGTTTTAAAAAAGTTAATAAAACAGTCCAATCCATTATGTGCTGATGACTATTTGTTTGGTTACGTGACATAAAATACATGTTCTCGAATGTACGCCAAGCGTGAGTGGTCGTAAGTCTCCAAGATTACCTAATACATATACTTGGAACTGAGATCCTTACCTCCCTACATACTGTCTGTGCTCTCGGAAGCATTTGTACACTTCAGTGGTTATACTAATTAATTGTTAAATTATTCAGAGTTATGATTTTCACCTTGCACCAATGGCCCTAACTAAACGAGCTGTGATATCGAGTTAACTAGCGGGCTAGTTTGATGCTGCGACCCACGACTTCCGGTTGCCAAGACTTGAACACGGATGTTCCGGGATCGTCTGAGAAGTGTTCCTTTGCCCGTGCTGTTGGCAACACTGTCTGGCGGGAGGGCGCGCCGAGTGACCCCGGGCAGGAAGCGAGGTATTTAGGCGGCTATTATTGTAGTCCTGGCCGCACTGCTGTTTCTCAGGACCGCTGCGAGGCGCAGGTTGCCGACGCACTGTCTGCAGCTTATTGTTGTAGGCTGTGCAAGGTAAACAGAACACTTTTAAAAGCCCTACTTAACACTATAGGTATGCATATTTTATATTATTCCACTATATATACGATTAACATTGCCGCCTACCTTATCCCTTTATTTATGCGCCGGTCAAATGAAACTGTAAAATTACCAGAAAAGGAAATATTTTACAAAATTTGCTAATTCATAAACTTAAATGCATAAAAAGCAGATAGCGAAAGAAGTCATTTCAGACATCACATGCTAATAATTGTGCCCATTAAAATAAAGGGGCAGTGAAATTTTTAAATGTTGATTTCAAAAGTACTTGTTAAAGCGAACAGCCTATAAAAATAACGAGCTTACCAACACAGGACACTCGGTGAACTTGCTGAAAACCAGTTATCAGTGAACCTGCGGCAGNATAAAAATAACGAGCTTACCAACACAGGACACTCGGTGAACTTGCTGAAAACCAGTTATCAGTGAACCTGCGGCAGTGAAACTATTCATATGTTGTGATATTGCTTGCTTCGTAAAGAAATTTCCGCAATGTTAGTAACCCATAGTTACAAGNTGAAACTATTCATATGTTGTGATATTGCTTGCTTCGTAAAGAAATTTCCGCAATGTTAGTAACCCACAGTTACAAGTTTATCTGGCGAATTCTTGGTAAATTCGCCCGAGAATGGCGCTAGTGAAAATAGTTTTCAAGCTATGTGTATACAGGATTCAAAGATTTTAACTGGCGTGCGTGATAAAATAATTGGTGTGCATACCATAGTGTTGGATTTACGCGATACGGAAGTTTTTGATTCTGTTTTAGTTCTACTGAACGTTTTAAGTTTTTTGGAATATATGTTATTTCTTTTGGGAATTTTGAAGGTTTTGTGTGAAAAAATATTTTTTTATAAGTGGTGTTTGTTTCTTTTGATTCCTTACTGGAAAAATATATTGAAATATTAAAGCAGATGGCAATGATTTTAAACAAACTACTAGTTCCAATTTGGCCCATGCACTGGTGGCAGCTAAAATAATCGCGAATAAATAAATAATTTCATATTAGTGTTTTATAATAAGACGTTTATGCATAGTTTTAAAAATTCCAGAACAGAAAATAATTAAGTCTAAAATTATTTGGAGATAAGCCTCGGTTAGTTGGGTTGAATAGTATCGGAAAATATGCATGTGCAACTATTAAGCGTCGGTTTAACGTCACTATTGTGTGGGTGAGCGGTGTTGGTAAGGTGGGGTGACGGTACTGAAATTTGAAATGGAAGGGTGGTAGGGGCATACTTCTTAAATCCAATATGGTTGCCCTGACATTGGGTTACATAATCGATATATCTTGATCGTATGTGCCTTGAAAAGACTAGTCGGACGATACATAACACCATACACTTAAGCCCTTAAATTTTTTAATTATAATATTATACTTAAATTTAGAAAATAATTTTCAATTTTATTTTATTGGCTCCTATGATTCCTCATTGTGGCAGAGTTTTGGGATACCTCAGCCACATCGAGGATTCAGTCAGCCACATTGAGGAGCTCGTACTTAATTCACAAATTTTTGGAAATTTAGAAGGGTGTGGAGGAAAAAGAAAAAATTTTAGTGGGGGAGGGGGTGAAATTTGGGTAAAGTAATTGATTTATGAATTGATTTTGGGGGTAAAAAGTGATTTTGTAGGGAAAAACGACTGAGTCAAAGATGGCGGCAGATCTCTGCGCTTCAGCCCCCAACCTTTGTCCTCGAACCTACATTTTTCATCTACTTATAGGCCCTACTTAGATTATAGTTATTAGACGGGTTTTTTCTGAAACCCATATTTGTTCTTTCTTTTTGCTCCTTGTCAATCTGTTACTTGTAATTATATTAACTATTCCTGAACCGAAAGATTAATTGTAAGTAAAACCTCTATGACACTGTAAAATTGTCTGGGACATAATATATTCCTATCACGCCATTTCTCANATTAATTGTAAGTAAAACCTCTATGACACTGTAAAATTGTCTGGGACATAATATATTCCTATCACGCCATTTCTCACCCTCAGTAATAAACAAAAAGTGACAACTTTAAAGAATACACTTTAGGATTTTTTTTCCCTCTCCGGCATTATGTAGTTCCAAATTTTCGCAGGCTACCTTCAGAAGGTTTTGACTACTTAGTGTATTCTGATTTTAAAATTATTACCTATGTATGTCGTATCTGTTTATTATTTGGAAAATATTCCTCAGAACTGTGTGTGATTTTAAACTTGTGTCGTAAATGTCCTGTGTATCACAACTTTGCAGCTAGTGTGTGTGATTCGTAGTAACAAGAATAATTTGATAGTACATCTGTTCTTCCAGATTACCATTATTGCTGGAAAAGCTTAGAATATAGAAATTTCTACTCACTGGAAAGAAAAAACCAAAAGGTGCACAAAGTGAAGTTGTTAGAAGGAAAGTAAATAGTTAATGCGCATGCGTTAGGTTCGACAAGTTTACGAATTAAGTTTTTGTTACAGGATTTAGTTTCCTTGTACCAATGCACATTTCTAAGGTAACTACGAAACAATAAGGAACTACGAACTTTCATGTCACGTTGATATATTTTAGCAAACAAAAAGAATCAGCCTAACTGCGAAAACAACGTCAGATTTGTTTACACCATCCAAATCACCTAAAAACGTATGCAGTTGTCCTGCGCAATGTGTCCCAAAATTAACTTCACCAAAGAAGAGAAAAACAGTGCAGAATAGTGGTGACATCACATACGCTGGAGAGAAACGCTGTGCTGTGTAGATTTAGTAGTTTAGTGCAGATTGTACAGTTGAAACGAACGTAGCGAGAGGCTTGCGGCTTGCCAGCAGGGGTTCCTCCCGAGCTAGGCGTAGAAAGGCGAACAGCTCTCTCACTCGCGCAGGGAAGTAAATGCAGAGGAGCGGTTGCTCTCTCGAAGCAGCCTCGAGCGTTGAGAGCGAGATGTAAGCGCCATCAGCAGACTCTTCTCGACAACAGACCATTCAGCCATCACTGCGGTGGACTGACTTCACCCAGTGGCGGATCCAAGTGGGGGCTAGAAGGGGCTCGAGTCCCTACCTTGTAGCTTGATTTTACACTGGATAAAATGACGTTATTCTTGAAACCAAGAACATTGTTAATAGTGCAGTACTAAAACATACATATGACGCTATTCCCTACCTGGAGGTCATAGGGTCCTCAGTTAAATTAGATGGCACAGACTATATGGTGCCTGATAGGTTGAGGGTAAACAATAAGGTAGTTTTACGGTGTTTCACTCTAACTGGTTGGTTCTATTGTCTCGAGTTTAAATATACAGAAACACTTCCGAGGTGTGGTACTCTATTTAACTAACTCGGATTAACTGTGGGCGACGTCTTGGNTTCTCTGGCCGACGACTTGATACTTAGTTCTGCTTGTAGTGCTTGGTATGTTGTCGGCTGTGGATGAGATCCGGCGATGTGGGCGGCCTTGGAAAAGGCCCGCGTTTGGTGCCGTCTCCTCTCGACTGCTGCTCTGGCTTAAGGAGATGAAAATGAACTGTGGTCGTCACACTAGGTACCAACTGTCCACACATCCTTTCAATGACAGGAAATATACAGACTGTACCATTTTTCATTGTGGTGTTACATCTTGACCTACGAATGTGTCATTTTTTGTTGTAAATTTATATAATATTTTGTGAGTATATTTGCTTTATTTTACGATAGTTGTATCACTGTCACTGTGAGATACTGTATAGTCTATTAGCGATTTTTTCACGTTTTTTGAATCAACATTTGGAAAATCACCCTCTGTATGACGTGTTTAATTGTTTACTAAAAATGCCAAGTTTCACAAGTGTTATATTGTTAACATTAAAGTACCTAATTTTTGGTTAAATATCTTTATTTTATCTGTGGATTATAATATTTCATTTACCATTAATATGAATAGAAACAGGGAGAAAATAGATGTATTGGTAATGTCTAGTAAGAAATAGTTCTTGCGCAAAATTTTTCCACACTTGAGTGTAGACGAACGCGGTGCGCTGTCTCTATTGTGTAATCTTCTAGACTCGATTAAGCTTTGTTTGCCTGAGGCGGAGGAATATTCTGGAAGTAGAACTTANCTCTATTGTGTAATCTTCTAGACTCGATTAAGCTTTGTTTGCCTGAGGCGGAGGAATATTCTGGAAGTAGAACTTAAGCAGGGTTTCAGAAAAGTGTGAAGGAACAGTGAATGGTCTATACATTGTATAGTTTATTTAGATAGCCTTTCCATTAAGTACTGTCACTTATATGTAGCATTAAAGTTTGATTCTTACAGGTAGGCAGTTGGTTTGATCGTAATGCATAGTGGCTCATCCTTTAAATAACTTCCTCCGTAATGAGTTTATAGATCCGCCTTTGACTTTATTTGCCTTTTCTGGATGTTCGCCGTGAATTGAGCGCTATTGTAAGACGATAAAGCATTGAATAACTTTTCCAGATTCACTCGTAACTCCACCAGGATAACTCCGAACAAATTTAGACAACAATATTTGCAATTGCATGCAAGTATTTTTTCGGTGATATATTTAAAAACCGCGCAATGAACTAATTATAATTAACCTTTAACAGAACTGGAGGCAGAGATTATTCATGGAGCCTTATCTAAGAAAATAACACGNGAACTAATTATAATTAACCTTGAACAGAACTGGAGGCAGAGATTATTCATGGAGCCTTATCTAAGAAAATAACACTCCTGTCAGCTAGAAATTAACACGCGTGTTGGACAACTTTGTAATGGTGTCTTCTAGACTCCGCGCATTGTTTTGACNCCTGTCAGCTAGAAATTAACACGCGTGTTGGACAACTTTGTAATGGTGTCTTCTAGACTCCGCGCATTGTTTTGACCCCCCACCCCACCCCTCTTCCACTAACGATGTCGGAAACAAAATTTTCAGATTGCTTGTATATCGTAAAATGTTAACCATTACATGCGAAATTAGAGCAGAAGACTGCTTTGAACTTCACCACTGAGTTCTCAACAGTGAAATACCTTCTGTATATGATCGTCGCTCAGTTTCTTTGTTGCACGGTGTAGGGCGAAAATGTAATTATAATTTATATGCACAGAGGTTAACAAGCTCCAAATATAAAAAGTGAGAAGTTGAGGAGGGCGAANAAAATGTAATTATAATTTATATGCACAGAGGTTAACAAGCTCCAAATATAAAAAGTGAGAAGTTGAGGAGGGCGACTGGGGATCGAAACTATAATGGCCTTGAATACGGCTGGGACAAGTTGCTACTGTATGACCCAACTTACTCAGTTTGGATAAAGTTACAAAAAATTAAGTTAACTCGGCCATTAGTCATATTATACCACCGAATGTAAATGGTACTGTATAAATATAAAGGTTTTTTCAAAGAAAGTTTAGAAAATGTTTTGTATTCTTACTGTCCCTGGGGAAACTTGGACTATTTGGAAGGTATAGGAGTATAATTTAGTCACACTACAACGTTACCTAATACCGGTGTCAAACATACGTGTTGTGCAAGGAAAGAGAGTGGGCTGTGGAAGAGAGAGGACAGTAGCTGGAGTAAATTACGTTGATCACCGCACGATGGCGCCACGAGAAATCTTAAGCGATTAGAGCAACAGTGTATGGGGCCAGGAAGCAGGTGCAAAACCGCGAATACAATCTGGAACGGCTTCGCACCTTCTGTAGTAGTATTTGTATAATCCATTCACGGTTACTTCCAACTTTTCTGAAGCCCTGCTGAAGTTTTACTTACATGATATTCCTCCGCCACATGCAAACCAACCTTAACCTAGTCTAGAAAATTACACCAAAGAGACACTGCACCGCATTCGTGCGCGCTCAGGGTAATAATATTTTGCATAAGAACTATTTCTTACATATTATGCATTACGAATATAACCTATTTTCTCACTAGTTCTATTCATATTAATTAAAAACGAAGTAATTTATAAAGCAAATACAAGCAGAATTTTTATTTAACCACAAATTAGATGCCTTTATGTTAACAGGAGTATAAAAAAAGTTTGTGATACATGGAATATTTAGGAAACGGCTAAACACGTCACACGTGGGGTGATTTTTCAAAGGTTTGATTCAAAAAGTGTGAAGACGTTGAAACGTAAGAGTGCGAAGTTGCGTCTGTGCACGGGATGGCAGGAGGGAGTGGGATCGCCGCTGCAGTGCCGGCGGCCCNAAAATGTAATTATAATTTATATGCACAGAGGTTAACAAGCTCCAAATATAAAAAGTGAGAAGTTGAGGAGGGCGAATGGGGATCGAAACTATAATGGCCTTGAATACGGCTGGGACAAGTTGCTACTGTATGACCCAACTTACTCAGTTTGGATAAAGTTACAAAAAATTAAGTTAACTCGGCCATTAGTCATATTATACCACCGAATGTAAATGGTACTGTATAAATAGAAAGGTTTTTTCAAAGAAAGTTTAGAAAATGTTTTGTATTCTTACTGTCCCTGGGGAAACTTGGACTATTTGGAAGGTATAGGAGTATAATTTAGTCACACTACAACGTTACCTAATACCGGTGTCAAACATACGTGTTGTGCAAGGAAAGAGAGTGGGCTGTGGAAGAGAGAGGACAGTAGCTGGAGTAAATTACGTTGATCACCGCACGATGGCGCCACGAGAAATCTTAAGCGTATAGAGCAACAGTGTATGGGGCCAGGAAGCAGGTGCAAAACCGCGAATACAATCTGGAACGGCTTCGCACCTTCTGTAGTAGTATTTGTATAATCCATTCACGGTTACTTCCAACTTTTCTGAAGCCCTGCTGAAGTTTTACTTACATGATATTCCTCCGCCACATGCAAACCAACCTTAACCTAGTCTAGAAAATTACACCAAAGCGACACTGCACCGCATTCGTGCGCGCTCAGGGTGATAATATTTTGCATAAGAACTTAATTAACATAACCTATTTTCTCACTAGTTCTAATTCATATTAATTAAAAACGAAGTATTTATAAAGCAAATATAAGCAAAATTTTTATTTAACCACAAATTAGATGTCTATGTTAACAGGAGTATAAAAAAAGCTTGTGGTACATGGAGTGATTTTTCAAAGGTTTGATTCTAAAAGTGTGAAGAAACCGCGGATATACTATATTCATGTGGTTGCACATGTACTAGAGAAAGGACGCAGTTTTTTTGTTATCAAGTTCCAAGTTGAGACGTAAGAGTGCGAAGTTGCGTCTGTGCACGGGATGGCAGGAGGGAGTGGGATCGCCGCTGCAGTGCCGGTGGCCCGCTGACTGCAGTGTGACGTCACGGCGAGTGTGTCACGGGGAACCCCGCCGCCGGCCGGCCTTCTTACCGGGCTGCCTCGCTAAACGCAGGAATCAAAATTCCTGCGCTCGTGAAGAACTGCATATAATACATACAGCGTTAAGGCTCGGCTTCGCCCCTTTTGCAAAAAGTCTTAGTTTTCGCATTATCATTTCGAATTCATAGTAAATACTGACAATGTACTATTATAAATATTTACATTTTACGGGGTTTTTAATANATAAACATTTACATTTTACGGGGTTTTTAAAATTTTTTGCGTAATTTTAATTTTGAGTTATCGACTTGTAAAAAGTCGAGAACGTATTTATATTTATTAATGTTTTCTACTTTTTACAACAAGTATATAACACACAACTAAAATTACGCACAAAAATATTAAACGATCCGTAAAATGTACATTTTCTATAATCGTACATTGTCAATGAATACTATGAATTCGAAATTATGACGTGTAAACGAAGAATTTCCGTAAAAGGGGTGAGGCCGGAGCCTTAAGGGGCCGATTACTTGGCGCATGAACAGCGTTGCAGCATGTTTCGAATACTTGTTATTTAGCGAAAGTAAAAAACGTGTTCGCAGTATTATAAACAACCTACACTGTACGATGCTAACTGTGGAGTTACGAGCGTCGCGCCTTTGACAGCTGCGTGTCCAGCCATGTTACCTTCGCATAGTTCAATCGCCATAAACAAATGAGCGTAGTTTAATCGATGCTACCGCACGCTTTGCGACTTTGCTAGCTTCTCAGTTCATTTTGAAACCTTGTAGGAGACCTCCGTAGCAGCGGGTCGCCAAGGGGTTTATCTTACAATGGAGACACGCCGGTTTCGAATCCTGTCCAAGCCA
>NQII01006715.1:49776-89942 GCA_002778355.1 Clitarchus hookeri
TGCCACGCCTACACGGAGGTGCGTGCAGTCCACCCACCTTCGCTCTAGTCCACAGCCTTCCTCGCCTCTTTCTAATATTAGCTTCCTCTCTCGTGCATCTTGTCCGCAGTTCACACACTTGACACCGCATTGTGCGGAGTTTCCTCAGGGTAGACCCTCCCAAGACAGAATGAAGCCCAGTCTACAATCGGCGTCGTCCGTGGAAGTGTCCTGCCCACAGTTGCGATCTCCACTAGATCACACAGNATGAAGCCCAGTCTACAATCGGCGTCGTCCGTGGAAGTGTCCTGCCCACAGTTGCGATCTCCCCTAGATCACACAGTGTTATGCACCATTTCTTCTGTAATCCATTCAGCGATTAATTAAAACTTTTCTGAAGTCCTGGTTCCACTTCCAGGATATTTCTCCGCCACATGCAAGCAAAGTCTAACAGTATAGAAGATTACAGCAGAGGGACAGTGCACCGCATTCGTGCGCACTGATTGTAGAGATGGGCGAATGACAGACTCGCACAACAGAGCTCGCGAGAACCGGTTCACGAAAAACGAACCGCGGTTCACTGACTCAAAGGGCTCGGTTACTCCCCACCCACACCCAGCTTACCGCCCTTTCTTTTGTCATTGATCGACGTTCTCTTCTTTTCTCACTCCCGGCTCAACTCTCGGTCCACTTTGGTTCACAGGTATTACACTTATTTCTCCTTTTTCGCCTTCTCGTCACCGTCATTAACTAACACGAACAGTAACTAATCTTTCCCGCGAGAGGGCTCTCTACTGAATTGGTTTTGCCTGTAATTATTTTGCACTTCTTTCACTGATGCAGGTCCAAGAGATTTGTGCTAAAGGAATTTCCAGGTCATGTACATTAATTCATTTTTGTGTAATTTTAAACACAGATTAATTTGTTACATAATTTTCTACTGTGTCCACTCTCACATAAAATGTTTGTGACACTGAGCTTTAGTGGCAGTGTTTGTTCCATTCGGTAAAATTTATTTTTCTTTACGAGACTCATTGTCGTGCTTTCAAATTACAACACGTAAGATCGTTGGTATAAAAAAATTATTTTAGTATAAATTCAAAGAACTCTAAGTACAATTTGTTTATAAATCCCCCATTTCTCCGTCCTTTTTTTTAAAAAGAGATATTATTAAAGTAACTGCTTGGCAAATATATGTTCAATTTTAAAATCTTTCATTTGATACTATATGTTAATCCAAAGGTAATATTGGCTGTTCTCTAACATTAACGGACGAGAAATTTTTTTCTTGAATATCAACATGCAAAAAAAAAAATCTAATATTAAAATTTTAAAAATTTAAAAAGTTAATGTTTTAGATTATTTTATAAATTATGTTCATGTATTTTATACACAATAAAAGAAAAAAANAAAATTTAAAAAGTTAATGTTTTAGATTATTTTATAAATTATGTTCATGTATTTTATACACAATAAAAGAAAAAAAACATTTAGACACTTGCGCAGGCCGAACATCAATCTAATGATCCTGCTGCTGCTATAGAACCAAAATGTAAAGCTGCATCTGTTAACGTATCTGCAGCCCTAAATCGAACGAACCAGGTTTATAAATTTTGATATTTGAACAGTTCCCCAAACAAAATTCACTTTACGTTATTTACGTTCTTTTTTAAAAACTTCAACTAAAAGGTCTGTCTTTGTACAAAGAACCGTACTGAACTGATGAACCGTACAAAAAAACTGGTTCATTACAGGGAGTGAATCGGTTCTGAACTGCTCCTCTAAGTAAACAGTCTTGCCCATGACTGAGTGTAATATTATTTTGCAAAATACCTATTTCTTACTAGGCATTACAAACATACTTATTTTCTTTGGTTTTGTTAATATTAACTATCAATAATATTATTGATATAGAACATGTAAGTAAATATTAAATTTAATAAAAAATAAGGTATTTTCATGTTAACACAAGCATAAAACTCTTGTGATAAGACATATTTATGAAACCAGTCACGTCATACATGGGGTGATTTTTCAAAGGTGCGATTCCAAAGTAAGAAGAAACCGCTAATCTATATATATATGTTGTGTCCGTTTGTTCGGACGCGTATAACTCCCGAAAAAATCAACCAATTTTCATTATGTTTTTTCATAAACCTTCCTTTCGTTCCCACGAGTGTTTATACACCTTTCTTTTTTATCTGTATTACCTGCAAAAGTACTAAAATCTGCAAAAAAAAAAGTCATTTCTACCATGCTTTCGCGTCAGGAAGCGCCTTTGTTGACAGCTGTCCGTTTGAACATTTCAGCTGTTTGAACCATCCAACTTATTCATACGCGCGGAAGATGGTAAAACTAAAAGCGTTGTATACGAACAAGTACTTAAATAATAAACATTTTGAAAATACATATACTTCTTTCAATTAATTTCACATAAATGATTCAACGCGTGGCCGGGCAAGCTAGTAGACTATATGTATGCTTTTGCGGAGAGTTTGATGAGCCGTTCAGTGTTGGAGTTGTAGAGAAATTGGATAATAATTATTAAATGATCGTAATCTGTCAGTTAAAATGTTGTCATTTAGTTGAGATTAATTTTTTTTTTTTCATTCTGTACGTTACTGCATTAACTTAGTTAATATTTTGTATTTACTGATCTAAAATAGGTTAGTCTGTCCAGTAAATATTCAGTTTTTTTTTGTAGTGCGTAGTGTAGGTTGAAAATTAGGTTACTTGCGCTTGAAACTTTGTACAGGAACCACAATTGGACGACTTCTATATGAAAAGAACCGAGCAACACGCATGCATGTTGCTTGATTCTTTTAATGTAAAATCTGTCATTACAGCCTGAGTTTCGGATATGTTCCGTGGAGGAAATTCAAGTTGGCGAATAAACTTGTGACCTCGGATCTTAATACATTCGGACCGAGAGTGGTGACATCAGATCACGTGCACCAATCAGAATTAGGTTTCCTCAGACATGTTCTCGGACCTTGCCTATTGTGGACGAATTCACCCTACATCAGCTGACGATTGTAACTAATCAGTGCCACTTTGTTCATTTCGTAAGTGGTCCGGGGNCCCTCGGCCATTGTGAGCTGCGCCACTTGGGATCCTGTAGGGTCACACGTGGGTTTTCACACGTGAACGTGGAGAAACTTGTAAGAGGGTTTTCTCAAGGTACTCCACCTTTTTTCATCTCCACTGGCGCTAATGAACTCAGCTGCTAAGCGCCGCCCCAAATATTTCTCTGCTACGCACTCTGCTACGCACTCTGCTGTAAGTCATACTTGTATACCCATCCGCCGCACGTTAAAAGTATACACGTGTGAACCACGTGACGTCAAATTTTTATTAACATTGTGTTACTGTGCTAAAATTCTTCAACGCTATGGAAATAAATCTCAGTGGCAAACCGTTTTTAATAAGACGTTAACACACAGGAATACTATTTAAAAAAAATTCTGTCACTATTTAAGTTTTTAAGTTGGAATGTATGCAGTAATGACCAGGGATAATTTTTCTGAGGTTAATTCCAAATGGGGTCAACTAACCGCAAACCCACCATGCACGATGTTATGATGCATTGAGGAAAGCGGTGATATAATTTTATTTGCTATGTTTTCCGTGTACGTAATTTATCATTTTGAGAAAAAAAAACCTGGTCCAGAAATTTTGACTACTAAAAAGTTGTACGCAATTGAGAAATGCAGATTATAAGATAGTATTCTGCTCTCTGCATAAAACATATCTTTGGTGTCATTCCTGTAAAACAAGAGGTAAATTATTTTGTGAATTCCTAAAGAACTTAAAAACCACAAAAACATCCCTTCTTCGAAGCACTTTATTTAGTAGTTTTGAAAAACTTCTTTAGTTTGGTTTGTTGTTAAATGCGTGACGTTCACTCAAGCACAAAATGCGTTTTTGTTGTATTCCATAAATGTATGTTGCAGAGTGCGCCGGGCCCGCCCACCTGGCGCTTGAATTGCGACGCAGTGTGAAATACACGATTTTCCACGAAACTGGTAAAACTTGCGTCCTATGTGCTGATCTACGGAAATAACACATTTTAGATGAGGCCTACTGAGTATTTGAAATTTCTTTTTAACGTGTTTGTGATGTCTTGAAGAGCTCGTCAACACAGCCCAAAACTACTTTTTCAAAGCGTTGTATCTCAAAATATACGTGCCAGATACATACAAAAATACTTAAGGGCTCTGCATTGAACTTTCCTATACATTTTCCATCAATAAAATACTAGGGTCACAGAGGCCCACAGGTACACGCAGCATAACGAGAACGCTGTACTCCAGTTCAGAGTCTTGCGCTTAGTGGCGATGGCGCACTTGGTGCGGGTATCACGGTCATGTTTCTTGACCTCAAACGCGGGAAAAAGCTCCAGGTAGACGGGCTCCTTAATAAGAGCACAGAAACAAGGGAAATTATTCGGGCGACTCCTATCCTTGTAAACATAGCAACTCATCGCGCCTACGCGCACAAAATCGGCAAACGATCTGCCTCAGAAAAGGTAATTGTAAACACTCCCATCAAAAGTAAAATAGGGGTACATACTCACTGCAGTAAATGTTATAGCACCTAGTATTGGGATATATTTTTCCAAGGATTATTGATTACCATGTTTGAATGTACAAAGTAGGCCACACTTTTATTTTATAACACACAAACCTGCTAAGTTTGCGAGAATACTTCACCCCCCACAANCTCACACACTTCACCAGCAAAGCGAGCCTAGTAAATAATATTCTAATGCGCACACAAACTGTGGCAGTTAAAGGCCTGGGATATAGGCAATACGTTCACCACACTAGCCACTTTCATATTAAATAATGATATAATAAGAATTACAACAAACAAATTAATATTAATAAAAATATACAACACTATGTTTGGCTACAGCCACTCGTAATTGTGGGGACTGCCGTAAAAATATTTTTTTTAAAAGTGTTTTTATTTGTGCTACGAAAAACTGACTAAATTTTTCTTATGCAGGATTTCTCTCCTTCCCGCCCCATTTTTGTCGTAGATAGTACCCTAAGGCACAGCACAGTTAATAGATTACGGGCTGTCCTGAATTTTTGTGCGCCGGCTCTTCCACAGAAAAAATGAGTGTAATGTTAACATGATATAATGCCAGTGGTCAGGCTTTTAACATTTATGTGGAGCGGTATTCGAATATCAACCAGGATTAAACGAGACCAGTTCCATTGTCGGCAATCGTACTTCTGTATTTTAGGATATAAAGTAGTTTAAAACTGGTATATAGATAAGCGACATATTTTATTTTTCCTGTATTAGCGAAGTCTGTATAAGAGAGTTGGTACATTTTATAGGTTGTTTGTGCTGAATGCGTGACGTTTGAATGCGCAGGTTTGTTTACAAATTGCCGCCGCAAGCGGCCATGATTGGATTACAGCGATAAAGGCGGCTTCCTGCCAGACTATTGTATTGTTTGTACCCCGGTATCTGAAGCTACCAGAAATACTGAAGTTGCGTTTTTAAGCAAGAGTATTAGTTCCGTTTTGCATCTACGGATGTCATTCCCACGAGCCTGTAAATCTCCGTTAATTCCGGGAAATTTGTAACAGTGTGGTCGAGAGTTATTTGGCATCTGGAGGCAGCCGGCGATGTCTTCGGCGCCAGATGCTTGGCCTGCAGCCAGACTCGTCCCCCCTGTCCGCGGGGTCTTCTGGTCGCGCGATTTATGGCAGAGGAAATAGCTTGGAGCTTCCTGCGAGCGAATAGTAAAGATTTGTCTAGCATTTTAAATTTTAAAAAAATCGAGGCGTGCCCATGTCGGGGACACGGTCGTGGGTTTTACGTGAATAAGTCTGCGTCAGCGGGTNATTTTAAAAAAATCGAGGCGTGCCCATGTCGGGGACACGGTCGTGGGTTTTACGTGAATAAGTCTGCGTCAGCGGGTATGGTCCATTCACGGTTACTTAAAACTTTCATGAAGCCCTGCTCAAGTTCTAACTTCACGATATTCCTCCGTCTCATACAAACAAAAACTAAATCTAGAAAATCACACCAAAGGGCAGCGCGCTGCATTCGTGCGCAGTTACTTTAATAAAATTTTACATACATGACTATTTCTTACTACACACATAAGTGTAAAGAAACCGCGAATATACTAAAGCGTTTTCTTTGGGATGTGGGAATTAAATGAAAGTTACTAAATATATCCTTTGCTTTCATGACTTAAATTGACGGACATAGACGAGATCTTTCATTTCGTACCTAAATCGGCACTTTAGCATATCGGAATCGCGAGATGTACTACCAGGAAATTGTCGCTCGTGCCCAAAATTGTCGCCAGTTGCCGTGGGCCCCTCCCCGCTCCTCGCGCGTGCGTGGCGCCATCTGAAAGTCGTGCTCGCGTCGTAGTCTTACACCCGATCAAACTAAACCACGTTTATTTCTATCATGTAATTAGCCAGGAAGTTGTAGTGTCCCAATTTGGATATGCCATAGATATAGGTTGTTCAGTTAACTAAGCATTTTTTAAATAAGCGTTTTGAAAAATATCCCTGTCCCTTGTTGGGGCCAATGGCATCTGGGGCGGAGCATCGGAGCTGTTCATGGTCATTCCGGTTGCACGGCGGCCATATTGTCCGCCATGTTGGATGTTAGTGAATTTTACCCGGTGACCTTTGACCTTGAAAACCCAAAAAATATTAAAAATCTTTTTTTTAATGTATTAAAAATTTTATAAAATCAAGAAATTAACGCTAGTTATGTGTTGAAAAAAGAATCTAACATCGAGGGCACCAACAGCACAACCTATACTTTAAAACCATAAACAAATATGGCTGTCACCTGGTGGCTAAATAAACAGCTCGCCTGGTGACGATATCGATTATTAATACACTAGCGCCCTCGTAGGTGATGTAAAAATAAACACATGAAATTCTAGATGGTGTCCTCCAGCAATGTATAAACCAATGACAAACAAAAAATGCAAGATGGCTGTATACGTTAGAATGTGTGTGAGGGGAGTGGAGACCTGCCCACTAAACAGCCAATTGCAATTGGCGAGGTTCAGTTGTATGCTGGACGTGGTGCTGGGAGGACCTCCGGAAATTTACGTTTTTGAATAAATTTCTATAAAATACATTTTTTTTAAATTGTAATTTTTTGAATTTTCAAGGTCAAAGTCACCGGCATTCAACATAGCTCCGTCCCAGATGCCATTGGTCCCAACTCCCCTATTACACCCTACTCCCCTACGTGTATATATTTTAACGAGCCAAGTAACTGGCGTACGCCCACTTAAGTTGGTAGTGACGGAGAGAAGGTAGTTTCATATCTTATCGTCGAATTGGTAGATAAACATGCGTAAATACCAAAATAATTTATTTATTTATTTTAATGAAAATATGTTTAAGAATGAGGAGATTTGTACAATGTTAACTTCTATAATAATTCCACGGTTTCGCTTGACCGACACATGAATAAAGTGATCAGGCCCACGACAGTCTCAATTTTACGTATGGTGGAAGAATACACAGTGTGCATATAAGCAGATCTTAAGCAGGGCTTTCAAATTACCCAGTTTACCGTGAACAGCCTATAGAAAATACGCAAATAACTCTGTGTTGTCTTCGTCGTAATGTCCTAATTTTGGTGCATACGAATTTTAGTTGTAAATGTGTTCGTCTGTACTTTGTATCGTCCAGACGAACGCAGCAGGCTTTCTACAATTGCTACGTTTCTTGATTTCTTACTATATACAGCAGTGTACTGCAGCGGCGTATGTCTGAAACAGTAGTTGCATCAACCATGTACGCACATTGCAAGAATCATAGGAAAAAAAAAGAAAAAGAAAAGGACAACAACGTAGCGTGTTAGCTAGCAAGATCTCGCGGCTCTGGTTGTGTTAGATCAGGGGAGTCGGGGTGGCGGCTATTAGTCACCCCTTCTTGCGCCAAGCTTCCGGAGGGGTTGTGCCACGTCCAGCGAACCGCGCTGAGCTGCGTGCTGCTTCAGGCCCTCGCAGTTCCGACAATGGGAAACCTGTATGCAGGAGTTTTGTTCGCGTGGCAAGTACTTTCTGCAACTGTAACACCCAAAGGTGTAGGTGTGTGTAGTTAGGTGCATGTTGAGTGTAGAAAGTGTAAAAATAGACACCCGAACGCCTGAGAAACTATGCCCTATGATTAAAGTTTCAATTGTTTTAACTCGTTATGTTTAAAACTATACAATATTTATCAAAATTAATTTAATATCCATGATTTTCGAATCCTTTATTTAGTATTACAACTTGCATTTATCACGAAACCTAGTTGCTTCCATTAAGGTTCGGATTCGTAGTAAATACACACAATGTAAGACGATAGAAAATATACATGTTACGAACTGTTTAATATATTTGTGCGTAATTTTAATTCTGTTTTTTGCTTGTTGTAAAAAGCCGGGAAAATATTGATATGCTATCGAAAAGTTCCTGCGTTTTGCAAGCAGGAAATAACACACAGTGAAAATTAGAAGTATTAAACATCTAGTAAATTGTAAATTTTCCGTACCTAAACATTTCCAATAATATCTCTGAAACTGAAATTATTGCACGAAAACGAATAATTTCTGCATAATAGTGAGGCCGAGCCTTAAGTATTTATATTGAAT
Organism: Clitarchus hookeri; assembly: GCA_002778355.1. Lineage (NCBI taxonomy): Eukaryota > Metazoa > Arthropoda > Insecta > Phasmatodea > Phasmatidae > Clitarchus > Clitarchus hookeri. The sequence continues at coordinate 58,399 of NQII01006715.1, forward strand.
TTTCGCCATTCGCGGACCGGTCATTCATGATCTGAATAATTACCACGTCTGAAATACATATCAAGCACATTTGGAATTCGAAGTCAGTTTTACACTTTCTGCACCTTTTACTTGACATCCTGTAGGTGGTGTAGCACCCAGGTGCAGAAGTTGTAGTTCCACATTCCAGCGAAACACTCTGGTAGCAGCAAAAAGTCTTCATGTAACGAGGACGCGAAGTTGCTGGTTAGGTGTAGAAGTTGTAAATGGCACATCCCATGCGAACAAAGCTAGGGTCAATGTTGCAGGAGGCTGGCGCTAATTGGAGCTGTCTCCTCGAGTAACAGACCTGTTACCCGGCCACACCTTAAGAAGATTGATGTGAATGGTGAGATGGGCGTAAAGCAGCGGCGTAATGAAGTCTGGGAGGAAATAGGAGTGCCCCGAGAATACTTTTACACCACATCAGCATGCCACTCTCCCCACAAGAGAACTCTGTCCGAAAAATCTCACCGGCCGTGACTTGGTACCGAACTGCGGACACCAACGGCGGGAGGCTAATATGTACTCACCCAGTGAACCGTGGCTCTTAACAAGTAATATTTTTTCCCCCTATTTAACTGAGTACGCGTTTGACGCACCTTGAAGAATAGAAAGTGTCTGGAATTGCCAGTAATGAGTGTTAACTAGTCAACCACCTTTTGCACTGGGAATGCCGCACTGTCTCGGTAATCAGAGCATGAATTATTGCACTCGATGCACACTTTTAAAGTACTGTATATTACGGGTCAGTAATATGAGAAAGCAGTGCATTCGGCGTGACTGTAGTGCGTGTGGAACCCACGGCACTCTTCCAGTGCAGTGATTGGAATTAGTCTTTTACTTCCATATGAAGAAACACGAAGTCTATAAATCGGAGGCCTGTCCTAAAGTAGAAATGTTGCTGAATATGTTTTAAGGGAAAGTATAGTAATTATATCGAGTAACTACGAGGTTCAGAAAAATTTAGATAGTAGGATGTGAGTTTAATGATATATTCTGCAGAGTTTAAATTTCACCATATTTTGTGGGAATCGGTAGACTAGTTCCTAAGGTGATAAATGTATTAATGTGTATTTAGGTGCAGGTTCATTCCATTATGATGGGAATTACAAGCTATTTGTTACTTAAGTGCACACAGGAGATTATTATTTCGCATACTGAGTTTGTTAAAATGTGTTTAATGATGCCAGAGATGCCTGCACCGTTTTGAAAATGTTGCATTTTTACGTAACTGTCCATATTACTACTTGCATCATGCTATATGTGGTGGATCTCTGTTGAGACATTACTAAGACAGTTACGCTTTATTTTCCGATGGTGCTATCCTCCAACATGGCAGACTGTTGGCAAGGTTATCAGTAAGTACACGAACAAGTATGCTTACTGCTAAAACATCTGATTAGGTTCAAATTGGATTTATGATTCTTAAAATGACATGGTTCCAGAAAATTTTAATGTCTGGCATTTTTAAACCAAACGTCTAGCATTTCTAAATCTGTAGGCGTCGTTAAGTAGGTCAGTGTATATTGTTTGATGAGATTCGGTGCACGCTATCATCAGTGGTTTTTAGGGACACGCATGCAGCGAGGAAGGTAATCTCGTACGCCTGTCATTACTTTGGAAAGTAGACTAATAAAATATACACACGTATAGACAAACGCCATGTACATTGACTGTCATCGTGAGACAATCTATTTTATAAAGTTTGTAATATCGTAGATCCTACTTAGTCACAAAATTACTGCGATGGGGCTATCTTAACTCTGTCGAGCTGCAGCTCTTATTCTATTCGCTGTTCGTTGTCTGCGAAGCACTTTTGATGTTAATCGCCCTAAATAAGTGTCTGTTATAACAAACTTTAACAACTTCCTGTGCGTGGCCTCGTTCGTGAATTGATGGAGCTCAAATAACAGGTATAGTCTATTCGCGGTTTCTTCGCACTTTATGAATCAAACCTTTGAAAAAACACCCCGTATATGAAGAGTTAGCTTGTTTCCTGGATGTCGTGTATCAGAAGCGTTTTGCTCTTTACATAATAGTACCTTGTTTTTGGTTAAATTAAACTTTTACTTATATTTTATTTATAAATGATAATATTTCATTTATCACTAATTTGAATAGACNGTTGTTTCCTGGATGTCGTGTATCAGAAGCGTTTTGCTCTTTACATAATAGTACCTTATTTTTGGTTAAATTAAACTTTTACTTATATTTTATTTATAAATGATAATATTTCATTTATCACTAATTTGAATAGACAGAGAAAATAGGTGTATTGGTAATGCCTAGTAATAAATAGTTCTTATTCAAAACGTCATTACAATTGAGTGCGCACGAATGCGGTCCGTTGGCCCTCTGGTGTCATTTTCTAATCTTTGTATGAGGCGGAAGAATATCCTGGAAGTAGAACTTCACCAGGGCTTCAGGAAAGTTGGAAGTTACCATGAATGGACTATAAACTTAATATCCCAGTATAGTTTTATTACAAAAAAAAACTGCATATCTTTGTATTTCACGATTTTGTCACATTCTTCAATGCAAATACTAATTTACGCAATCGCTAATTAATAAATAAAATTATTCCAATTATGTGGGGCCATTGTGGTGTAATGTTTATAGTTCATTCACGGTTTCTTCGGATGTTTTGAAGAGAACATTTAAAAAATCACCCTAGGAGCAACGTCAACCTGTTTTTTTAATAACTTGTAAACCACAAATATATAACACTGTGATTATCTTTAAAGTACTTTTGCATTGACGCCTGAGGGGCATATCTGAGTTCGTGATGGATGGATGTCTTAATATTAATAAAAGTAATAAGTTTGATTTTAAATTAATTCACACAGCTATTTTTTACAGCATTCAAATATCGTATCCACTATTGCTCTGTTTAACAATGAGCGCAATATTTAATGTAATTCAAATCTAATTAACGTCCTTCTGAATTGTCTCCGTTTGGTTATAGTCAATTAACTCATAACACTTATTCAGTCTAATTGTTGCCACCATTTTTAATGTCTTTCACTCACGCATCTAGTCCAATAGTCCAGCCTGCCAGCCGCACTCGTCACTGCTTGATACTCGCCGTCGGATATTTCCCTTCCGCTGGTCACTTCTCTCGCTGCTCGTCTTGTATCGCTCGGAACTAAGCCACTCATTCACTCATCAACTACTCCAACTTTTTTTTTTTCCTAACCTACTTTAAAACTATGTGTTATTTGGGCCCGCGGTAGGTACGGGGGATTAATGCGTCTCAAGGTTGAACCTCATACGCTTAAAGGGCAGGGAATCTCATGCAAAGGAGGCGTGCATCTTGGCGAGGAGGGATATTTGGCAGCCATGGCCGAGTTTAGGCCATAGACTACATCCCTAAGGGGGCTTATAGCAAAGCTATAGTTAAAGTAGGGAGAGGGGGAAAAAAAACCCGCATAGACACGGTAAAAACCCTCTCGACAGAAAAGAAGTTCAAACTTATCATGCATTAAAAAATGCAAAAGGAGACAGCAGGTTTGGTAACATGCTTAAAAAGGGGAATTGAGCTCTAGAAGAGAAAATGGCTGTGGGTGCAAGCACCCACAGCCACTTCTCTAACATTCATAAATTCAGTGTAATTGAATTTCATAATGAAGAAAAGACTGGCCACCTTGTATTTATTTTTGAATGAACATTAGCTATTTGTGTTTCGTAGGTAAGCGCTTTCAATACATTTAAGCTGCTTTGACACGAAGCGGGCGCGGGTGCAGGCCCGGAAAGCGTCCGTCCATGTTTTGTCCATGCGGACGAATGCAGGTTTTCACACGGCGTGGGTGGAAGGCGCGGGCCACATCCGCTACGTGTCAAAGAAGCCTTTGTTTTTCCATGATAATTTTTTAAGCACTTAATTAAGAAATGTAATTTGAGATATAAGTTTTATGGAAGAAAAAGAAATGTGTGCATGTACTTATGTACGCGCGTTAGATGTTATACTTCTTTGGCGAGACTAAAATAAAATTTTATTACGTATGTTACCATTTTACGCTTATATTCATTCAGATCTTGACCCATATCATAATTGAATTCAAACTATATAAATGTAATCTTTTTCAATTTGCTTATTACATGAACTGATTTTCTGTCGGTTTTAAATATAACCACGTGCTATGTTGTGTACCTTGCGTTTTATAAAGCTAGACGATACGCGCATGCGCGTTGGGTTATACCCCTATCACGTTCACTGTCGAATTTCGTTACACTGTACGCGTGCAACTTCTGTTGCACATTAAACTTAGATTTTTCGTCTTCATGTACGATGCACCAATACAGCTGTCAGTCGCATGGTCAACTGTGATGAATGTTCTTGTTTATATCATAATTTTCAAAAGACACGCGTGTTTTTCATTCAAAATTGTTAGTGATATGAATTTAATAAAATTCCACTAGAAATTGGTTATAGGCAGCAGTTAAGCATCTCAAAGCAGTTGTTCACATAAGCATTGTTCTAATCTCTCAAAACCTATCCACGTCGTTCATGATACTCGTATTGGCAGTTCGATGTCGGGTCATGTGAAGACTAGTTTTGCGCAGCTAGCGCGATTGCCCTACTCAATATCGCTGTACGGTGCTGGCCGGCGGTAACGTGTGGGGGTGTTTGTGGCTGTTGCAGGCGCCTCGAAGAAGCGCGAGGTCGGCCGCTCTACCAGCCCGCTCAGCGACGGCTCCACCAACTCGGCGACGTCTGGCGTCGTGCCGCGGCCCGTGGCCAACCACCACCCGCCTCCTAGCCTGCCCCGCCAATCACCGCGTGAGTACTGCTCAGTTCTCTTGCCTGCACTATCGCACCTCAGTCTCACTGTTAACTAACGTCTGCGCACTGAAATATAAAAATATTATATTGAAGGGACCTCCCTAGTTGTAATATGGTTCTCACTGTAAGAACTTTTGTATATTATAATTTCAAAAAAACTGTAAAATATTTTAATGTAAATATTTTATTTTTGGGGCAAAAATGTAAGTAGTTATTTTGTTGCACATTTGGTTATTGAAACACACATATGGTCGTTGAAAAGTGGCAGTAAGCATAAATCGCTGCAAGTAGCCCTCTGGTTACGGTCTTTATTCTTGTGTGTTTTAAAATGTAGCGACAATGCTGTATCTTTTCTGAACAGATTGCTGTATTGAAACAGTATAGTCACCGCTTAAAATTCTCAAAAAACAGAACACGCGAGAAACTTATTTTCATGCTATTTCCCATCGCTATCGCAGTGCTTCCTAACGGCCGGACGTAACCCTGGGGAGTTTTTTTTTTACTAAGAAAAAACCCCGTTAAACCCAGTACAGAGTTCGTAGTCAAGTAATTATGCAGGCAGAAAGCTCATTGTAGAAGCCAAATTATAAATTACTAAGGCAGCTGTATTAAATGACTGTGTTATTAAATGACTGTGTTTGGTTTTCCTGGAATAAGTTGGCCACATATCAATGTATGCTGTTCGTGGTTAATTGAGCGCTTTTGAAAGTCCTGCTTGGAATCTACTTTCCCTCTCATTTTGTATTCGTCCGCTATATGTAAAGTTAACATTGTCATGGCCGTTTTACTCTTATTCGTGCGCCATCTAGTTGTAACTGTGGAGTTTTTAGGAAAGTAGATACCATAATGTGTAAATTCTTGCTCCTACGTGCAAACACGGACTACAGTATCTATACATTTAAACGTTACACGCTTAATACGTTTAGAACTACGGGCATTAACAGTTTTCTTTTTTTTAAAGTTCTTATTTGATTTTAAAAGTTCGAACTTTGCCGTAAACAACCTTTATCTATGCATTGCCACTGCAACTAATCTTAGAGTTTTGAATTTAGTCCATAATTTATGATGACCAGTAAATTAATTTGACATTTCTTAGCAAGGGGACTATACTTTTGTACATATGTAGTTACATAAATTTCAGCTTCCAAGAAACACACTTTCTTACATTGTAAAACAGGACAAATCAAAATTGTTTCATCACCAAATCAACTTTAGTTTACCAAAATTATTGAAAAATAATTGTGTGATCAGCGATAGACCAGCAAGATCGGGAAACGGGAAAACTCTAAACAGATAAGAACTTCCGCCGTAACGTGGAAAATTCACGGACCAAACTACACAATTTCGGTAGCAGTCGGCGAATTTTTTGTTTAAGACGTGTTTGAGTCTTAATCAGCAGCTATATTGTGTAACTCGTTAGTTGTGAGAGAACGATCGGTAAAATTTGGTAACGAGAAAAATTGTTCGTCACTGAAGAGTGATCCTGTAACGTCAGTTTTCCTACAAATGCCAGTAAAATATAGAAAATTCTCGTTAACCACAGTGTGGGAAACAGAGAAAATTCTATCTTAATGGTTAGAGGAGACCCCCACGGTAACATTCTGATAAGAGTTGTATTGCTTAAGTCCGTGAATAAGCAGTAGTATATTGAACTAATCCATTACACGCTAAACGTAAAATACGTTAAATGGAGCTAAATCAAAGGAAACCGGTGAAATAAACTTCAAACAGTTGCAGTCGACGATAACGGTTGTTAACTTCGTGTAACGTTGTAAAATGTCTGGTATTCATTAATAACTTTACCTTGTAGACTGAAACCACTCTAATTAAATTGAAAAGCACAAAATGTGTTTAATTTAAGTCTTAAAAAACTTATTTCTAAGGTTTAAGAGCTTACGTAAGTATACAGACTATAATATTATTTTCCAAAATACGGAATAATTTTACGCCGCGAAGCTTGCGCTTTTACGTTTATCACGTACAGTTTGTGTAATTTTGCACGCCGTTGCCTGTGTGGTAAAGGGGCAGAAGTCTGTTTATTCTGTTTACGAATGCTTAACGTCGGTATTCTGGTTCGGGGATCGATCCCGACCACCTCAAAGTGTTTTAGAGGTTCTAAATTTAATATCTTTAGTATGTAATTGTAATAAATATGTTGAATTAAAATATTAAGAATGTAAATAAAATCGCAGCTGTTTTACTAAACTTATGTACATGGGCCGGATAGGTTAAACAAATATAGTTAAACGTAGCTCAAAAGACTGTACAAACTTAAGTATATAGGTGAGCATAAAAGAATACCCCTACTTTGAAGGTCTATAATATCAAAACAAAACAACCTACAACCTTGATTGACCAATCAAATGAACCGTAGAACCGCGAAGTTAATTTACCATACATTAATAAATGTTCAATGTGGCCACCATGAGCGGCCCGAACGATATCTACGCGATAATCAAACTCGTTCCTCGCTCTTGTCTGCATGTCCGGTGTTACGGTTTGAGGTGGTGAGGGGAAAGCGAGCTCGCATTCGACACGTCAATGTGAAGGAGACGGTCTGAGGTTTCCTTTATGTGCCCAGAACGAGGTAGACGATGCCTTCATGCCTAAACTGGGTTTTTTTTTAGCGATGAAGCGACGTTCCATAAAAATGGCAAGGGGAACCGGCACAACGTGTGGATATGGAGTCAGGAGCCTCCACATGAAACCACCGAACACAAGCGCGCTTCCCCCAAAGTGAACGTGTTTTGCGCTGTATCCGAAGACACTGTTTTCGGCTCTTTCTTTTTTCCCAAGTCCACTGTTATTGGAATCCCTTATTTGGACATGCTTACAGAGTGGTTGTTTTCTCAGTTAGATGAGGCGGCGGAGACTTCATTTTCCAGCAGGATGGTGTGCCACCCCATTGGCACCTAGCTGTTCGCGGATACCTGAACGAGAAGTTGCCGCAACGCTGGATTGGTCGAGGAGTAGCCGTTGACCAGGCTCATCATCACTGGCCCCCAAGTAGCCCGGATCTTATCCAGTGCGATTTTTTCTATGCGGGTACACAAAGGATCAAGTGTTTCGTCCACCAGTGCCGGCTAACATTGACGACCTCAAAACGAGAATTGCGGACGCCATCCAAACCGTAACACCGAACATGCTGACGAGAGTGTGGAACGAGTTTGATTATCGCGTAGATGTCGTTCGGGCCGCTCATGGTGGTCACATTGAACATTTATAAAGATATGGTAAACTAACTTCACATTTCCACGCTTCATTTGATTGGTCAACCAAGGTTGTTTGGTTTTGATATTTTAAACCTTCAAAGTTGGGGTATTCTTTTATACTCAACCTGCATTATGTAGGCAAACATGATATGCTAAATGCATTCCTTTTAGTAGTTTTGCTAAACATCGTAGGCCCTATTTGAGGGATAACTGTAATCGTTGGTAAAAAAAAAAATCATCTTTGTCCAACAGTAGCTGTCAATTTGTGCCGAGAATTATGTTTTTAAAACACTTAAAATAATGCATTATACTAAATTCTTAATTAATATGATTAATGTTTTAATACTCACCACGATATTATTTAATACGGTATTTGAACACTAATTGTGAGGAATGCACACTGCAAATACCAGATATTATGGCCCGACCAACTAACACTATCATAACAGCTTGCTGATATGAGCAAAAAAAAAATTGTATGTGTGGTGATTTGTTCTAATTTTGGAGGCATCTGAAATGTTAAATGCGGAAATTGTATTAAATTTTACATACAGTACACTTAAAAGCAGCTTTTTTTTTGCTCTCCGAAATAAACCGGCCAATCGAAACGAAGTTGATTCATTGAAAAGTATTATATAACTCTTGTTGCTAACATTCATTTTCTTTATTCTTTAACCGCCTACCGGTAACTCTAAAGTTGCAAACGTGTTCATTAGGGTCATAAAATGTATCTTTTTTTTTATTATGAAACATGAATTATTTAAAATCTAAATTATGTAAATCTATAAAATCTAAATGATCTGAAGTATGGTTTTAAGAAATATACCGACAGTATTGCTTGAAGCGATGGCCAGGAAAAAATTGTTTCAAACTTGGGTAAGTGGAATTTTTTCTGTTTCGATAGGAATCCTTAATTATAAATAAGTGGTATAACTTTAGTTGGGTGTGTTTTCTTTAGAACAATAACTATAATAAAATTAAGCACTGCTGCTTCAAGAGTAACCTTCCAAAGCTTATAAAGCTGAATTGAACTTTATATGTACTTCTACTCTTTTGCGACTACGTCAGTTAAGCCATACTTTGCGACCACCACAACTGCATTTATACCAGTTACCAAAAGTTAATAAAGAATTACAGATCAAAATGCACTACAAAACATAGCTGGTCGTGAAAACAGGCAACTTCGTTTACCATCGGTCAAGCCTCATAAAACAAGTCATCGTAAAATTTTTTAACTTTTGTAATTAGTGCTACCGTAATAACTCAAACGAACGCGCATGGAATATTAGCAGAACTAAATATATATATTTATATATATATATAGTTATATATATATATATATAGTTATAAATATATATATATATATATATATATATANTGTGCAGGTGTTTTCAAGATGCTACCGCAATATATCCACTGATTTGTATTATAATTATTTTCGGCTGAGCATTGTATTCACTAACCTGTGAACGACGCAAAATCATTTTAGATTAGGCCTACTTTTTTAAGACTATTCTGCCTTAACGTTACGGACATACTGTGGGCGCTTGTTGGAGAGTTCGTTGAAACACTTGCGTGGTGGTTAGAATGCTTGTATTTTGGAAACACGGTGGAGTGGAAACCATTTTTATACGTTTCAAGGGACCACGAGAAATTGCAAAACGTAGGAAATGGCAAAAATGAAATTTATCCTGTGTGTGCATTACATAGAACCAAAGAAAAATATTTTAAATACAGGAGAAAGTAAAATCAGGAAGCGTAATAAATAATTGTGCAGTATTCGTCCCGTGAGAACGTCGCATTAAAACAATCTTATTTCCCTACAAATAAAGAACCACCTTAAAGTGTGGCAGCAGTGGTGGTTGTGGAGTAGGACTGGTTGCTGACTCACTCCCCTGGTAGGCGGGGGTGTGCCCTCACTGTGCGTGTCACATGCCTATGAACTTCCGGCCGCCAGACCCAGTAGCCGCCTCCCCACAACCACCCTCTTTGGGCCCTCCAACAACACACTCTGTAAACTTCCCTCCAACACTGAGCAGTAAAGGGTGCAGCCTTCCTAGGCCGCTAAACATTTAGCATAATTTATTGTAAGGGAGGGGGGTATCCTGTCGCCGATCACCGTATCTGCGCTATATCTACTTACGAATAGTATTTAAGAGATATTTGTCCAAAGACTAGTTTAGTTTTTCTTTTCCCATCACAAAAAACTAACTCGTCACCTGAAAAACACCCGGTCAGGATTCTGCCACTCTAAAACTTTGCTAAATGGCGAGCAGAACTTCAACTGGCCGGCACAAAGTATAAATACCACGTGCGGGTCTCTGAGGAGTAAGTAATTAAAAGCCGAGAGTTTGGCATCTCGTGTGACCTTAAGCGACAGTTGGCGATTCCGGAGCGGCGAGGGACGACTGTAGCGATCTAAGAGACTGCGTCGGCGAACTTGCGTGCAGTGAAGAGTGGGACTGATCTGCGGGCCTGTGGACTGGATGCGTGAGTGAAAAGATATTCGGGACGATGGAAATAGACAGTTTTAACTAAATGCGTGGAAATAATTGGAGCAGTTTAAGGGACATTAGCAAGGCAACAGATGTTTGACTGTTTGTAGCATTGAGAATAAATGTAATTATTGAATTTAGTTATTTTATTTTTATTAAGACGTCCATCCCTCATGAACTCTGATACGCCCCTTAGGCATTCTTGTAACACTGGTGTCAGAAGTGGGATGGAAGTAATTATTTATTAATCAATTGTAAATATTTAGACTATAGGTTAATAATTAATGGTATTAGGACAATTTAATTAATTAATTGTGATAGCTGTAGGCCGAAATATTAAGACTTTTTTTTGCACAACCATTGCAGTGAATGTTGACTAGAAAAAATGTCCGCAGAACTGGGAGCACTGAGAGCATTAATTGAGGGGTTATTTAGCCAAGTGAGAGCAAAGGCAAATAGCTTGAGGGAAGATGCAAAAAAGAAGTAATGTAAATAGCAAAATTAGTAGTCTGAACGATAATGTAAATATTGTAAATGAGAATGTAGACAGTAGAACAGAGGCCATTAGCGAGCTAGTGAATACGAGAATTGACTGTGTGGACGAGAAAATTTACAATCTAAATAAAAGAATGGACAACGTAAATTAAAAGGTGGATAGTGTGACAGACTGGACAGTGTCAGTGAAAGGATGGACAGTGTCGAGAAAGAAATGAGACAGAAAATGAGTGCATTAGATAAGGAATGGCAGTAATTTCTTCGGCAGAAAAGTTCCACTACCACCACATCGGCAGCAGACAAAAGTGGGGAAGCAGTGCAAGCTTTAACCAATGCATCAACCTCGGAGGATATTCAACAGCTCTGCAGCATTGGTGTCACGCAGCCAGGAGTGGAGAAGGGCGGCCTCAATTAAGCCCTCCCCCTTATGATGGCCAGACTTCTTGGCAGGAGTACCAACACCAGTTTGAAATAGTCGCCACCCTGAATGGCTGGTCAGTCGAACAGCATGCTTACTACCTCGCTGCTGTACTGAGAGGCCCCGCACTGAGCATTCTACAATCTCTGCCAGAGCGACATCGTCTGGAGTACCTCACACTAGTGTCGGCCTTGGAACTGCGTTTCGGCGACGAATCCCTGCAACATGCGCTCCATGCACAACTGCGAAGCCGCACCCAGTGACCAGGAGAGCTACTGCAGGAGCTTTGGCAAGACGTTGTGCAGCTCTCCCACCGTGGTGCTGAAGGACTACAACGGCACCTAGGAGACACTGGAGGAGATGCAGACGTTTATGAGGGACTTCGCTTCCAGGGTCCATGCCACAGAGTTTCGCCGCTCCCCACCTAGACATTCTGAGTGTTTTGGTCATGTGGACAGCTGGGGCACCTGAGAGCCTACTGCCCACAACAGCAGCAGAAGCAGCAGCGGGGAAAGAGGCAGCAAGATGCAGGTGAGAATACAGAATGTTCGGAAAACTCTAAACACCGATCTTAGGGGGCAAAGGTCGTTGACAGCTGGAGGGTAGGCCCTAATGTTCCTACATGTACGGTCGGTGAAACAGGATCGGGATGCAATACTGGGGGGAAGGAGGGTCGTTAATGATGTTGCCAGATGTTCGTCGACATTGGGGCGACCGTAACAGTAGTAAGACCAGACATCCTCGGGCTATCCTCCCAGCGATCGCCCGATGACAGTATGGAATGGTTTTATTTTAATACAGTAACTGGCGAGACCATGCCAGTTAAGATCGGTAAGATAAGTGATATTGAGGCTTGGTGACGTCATAGAGCAAGATGTTTACATAGCAGAAATAGACGATGCATGTCTTTTGAGACTTATGTACTACATAGGCTGGGGTTGCTGTATCGATACTAGACTTGGTGTGCTAAGGATAGGCAGTACAGAGTTGGTGGTGTCAACATGGCATGATTTGTCCTCCCCAATTAGCTGCCCAGTAGTATGTGGTCAACCCACTATACTGCCCGCTTCTAGTGAAATTATCATTACAGGCAGGTGTCAACAAAAGTTTGTCAGATGTTTAGGTCTAATTGAACCAGCATATAGGATTGGAGTCCTTTTAGGTAAGGTAGTTGTAGCAAGGACTTTGGACTCTTCTAATTCTGAAAGTTTTCCAGGAAGAATGAAATTTGTCAGATAGTGCCATTAGTCTTTAGGAGGGGGCCATGATAGGTGTTTGCAAGCATATCTCACAGGTATTTCCAAATCTTCGAGAAGGTTCAAGAGTAAAACAAATAAGTCATTTACCAAAAACTGAAGGAACTGCTTCTAAGAACAAAGGAAAATCTTAATTGGCGACAGGATAATGCTGTCTCTGAATTACTGCAGAGAAACAGAGATGCCTTCTCTTGTGGACCTACCATCACATTGACACAGGAGACGCTAGGCCCATAAAGCAGTCACCAATACGTACTGCCAGTTGCTTGGCACGAGGCAGTTGAGGGAATTCTTAAGAAAATGGAGTTGGATGTGATAGAGAACCTTAGTTAGTCCATCGTCGTCACTCATTGTACTTGTTTAGAAGAAACATGGCTCGCTGAGGTTTTGCTTAGATTATCACCAGCTTAATAACGTGATCAAGAAAGACTCTTATCCGCTTCCAAGGATATATTAAACATTAAACAGCCTAGCTTGATCACAGTGGTTTTCTACTTTGGACATGAATAGAGCGAGGTGGCGCAAGATGACCAAGCGAAGACTGCATTTTGTGACCAAGGGAAAAGAACCTGGCAGTTTAAAGTTATTCCTTTTGGGCTATGTAATGCCCCTACCACCTTCGAATGCCCGATGGAAAAAGTTCTGCCTTTAGGTATTTGCCAGATTTACCTAGATGACATTGTTGTGACAAGGATATTTCAAGAGCACATATTACATCTAGACTCTGTATTCCAGAAAGAGGCCGCAGCCAACTTGAAACTGGTTCCTAAGAAGTGCCACCTGCTCCAAAAGAAAATTAATTCCTTGGGACATGTAGTGTCGGCCCATGGAATCGAAACAGACCCCGAGAAGAACAAAGTAATAAAAAAATTGCCCGACACCAACTGTCAAAACTGAAGCTCCGAGTTTTCTGGGATTATGTGCCTATTACCGTCGAATTGTACCTGGTTTCGCTACGATCGCCAAGCCACTACGTGAACTGACAGAGGCAAAAAGAAAATTTCATTTGACCACTGAGTGTGAAAATGCTTTTCGTAAGCTAATGGAAATTCTGATATCTCCACCACACGATGGGTTTCCCGAAAAGTGAGGGCATGTTCATTTTGGACATTGATGCTAGTGATGTAGGCATTGGAGCAGTGTTAGTTCAGTGTTCAAGATGGGAAGGAAAGACCACTAGAATACTTCAGCAAGGTATTTCATAAACCTGAGAGAAATTACTGCATTACACGCAGGGAACTTCTGGCCATGGTGAAGGCAATTTTACACTTACACCCCTACCTTTATGGCAGACATTTTATTCTAAGAACCGCATAATGTGGCAGCCAGTGTGCATTTTGGTGTTATTAAAACCCTCGACATAGGAAGAATGAGATTCTACTGGCTTCATTGTCTGAAGGATGTTGAGAAGTGGTTCCGATTGTGCGACACCTGCAATGTGAGGAAGGTCCCAAGGACCAGAGGACAGGGTCACCTCCAGAAATGCAATTTTAGTGTGCCATTCGAGAGGATGGCAGCAGATATTCTGGGCCTCTTGCCTGTCACAGAGAGGAAATCGGTATCTACTGGTGGCTCAAGATTACTTTACTAAGTGGCCTGAGGTCATTCCCCTCCCAAACAAGAATCACGAACTGTGGCCGATTCACTTATAAGAGCATGTCTTCTCGAGTTTTGGGGTGCCACCAGGACTCCATTCTGATCAGGAAAGAAACATATCGCAGCTCGCTCCTCGCTGACCCTGAGAAGCTCATATTCCTCCATTTATAGCGTAGTAATGTAATCACCATTACCTTTCCCAGAACAACTTCGATTGCCGAGAACTTTCTGGACTGTACCTACCTAAAGTATAAATATCACGTGCGGGTCTCTGAGGAGGTAGTGATTAAGAGCCGAGAGTTTGGCATCTCGTGCGACCTTAAGCAACAGTTGGGTGATTCCGGAGCGGCGAGGGACGACTGCAGCGATCTGCGAGAGTGCGTCGGCGAGCTTACGTGCAGTGAAGAGTGGGACTGATCTGCGGGCCTGTGGACTGGATGCGTGAGTGAAGAGACATTCGGGACAATGGAAATAGAAAGTTTTAACTAAACGTGTGGAAATAATTGGAGCAGTTTAAGGGACATTAGCAAGAGTATAGACTGTGATAAAGACTTTAATTTAAATGGAGATAGTAATAAAATATTGCGCTCAATAAGAATAAGAGTAAGTAGGACGCTCAGACTAGTAAATAACAGATGTTTGACTGTTTGTGGCATTGAGAATAAATGTAATTATTGAATTTAGTTATTTTATTTTTATTAAGACCTCCATCCGTCACGAACTCATACGTCCCTATGTAACAATATGTTACAGTAGATGTTGTGTGACACCGACATGCCACAGTACGCTATCCAGGAGCCTGCATGGTGCCTGGAACATTATGTCCGGAGCTATGGGACTGAAAGGACTGGAAAAAATGGTGGCCCTTCCCTGGCATCGGTATTGAATTAGTTAATTTTATTGAAAAATCGGAAATGAATTTCAAAAGAAGAACGCTGACGTTTAAAACGTCCTTTTTGAAGTGCAGAACTGACATAATTTTCCACCCACCATGCACATGAACATATAAATTGCTTTAACATTAACATAATACACCAATAATTTCAGTTACCTTTTTTGCAACAGCCTGTATGTAGACACAATCTAAATGTTTTAAATGTTATATTGTTAAATTTGTTAATTAGAAATATGTACACGTGCTAGAAATTGTTTATCCTCAAACGAATTCGCGAAATATCCGTGTCTTTAACTAGCCAATGTAACAAACAGATGAACGTTATCGCGTGGAATGGATTGGCGTGCAGAGAAGAGCAGCGAATCAAATTCTCTCTTCTCGGAAAAACCTCAAGGTCGTTCCTTCGTGTTCGCTTTGCATTCTCCCGCCGCGAAGCTTGTGCGTTTCACTCCTTGCTGACGGCGTACCACGTTGCTGTTTCTCGCTGTATACCAAGGTTTTTTCCTTGCTGATTATTGTTTCTAAAGCCCCTGTCACACTGACAAATTTTTCCGTCAAGCTGCTTCCAATAAGTTTGGTCAAATAAAGTTGGTTAGTTATGACG
This sequence comes from Clitarchus hookeri, assembly GCA_002778355.1. NCBI lineage: Eukaryota > Metazoa > Arthropoda > Insecta > Phasmatodea > Phasmatidae > Clitarchus > Clitarchus hookeri. Next base: position 74,174 of record NQII01006715.1, read on the forward strand.
TCATCGAAACGTCATAAACGCCGCCATATTTGTCTGGAAAATTTGGATGGCTTCAGTTTACATCAAACATTTGAAGATTGGACCTGTTCTAAAATGTGTTGTTTGGACGGCTTGAGCCAATCAGAATTGTGCACGACAAAAATGGCAGTCAAGAAACTTTAAAATGAACAATTTCTGGAATTAATTTATGTAAAAATATAATTCGTGCTCTGAAAGCTTCAAGTTAATATTGCTCCTAATATTACGAACTCAGAGGCATTAAATTTCTCTTATAAAAAAATTTGAATTTAGTAAAAAAGCTAAAATAAATTACAACATTTCTTACATTTTTTCCTGTAATTGACTGCATTGCGACGGGCCCTCTCAAGGCAGAGTTATGCATTATCGGTTAGCTGAATTTCTCGCAAATTAAATATGTAAAAGTAGCATATTATTACATGCCATGTATGCCAATGGATTAAACTACAGATGCTACTTTGTACTTTTCTCCTTTTAAGGAAACTGCGTAAAAATGCTGTTTTAAACAATTTTCAGTTTTTTTTTCTTTTTTGAATATATTGAGCAAGATAAAAGTGAAAAAAAAAAGTGGCTGTAGACAATCTCTTTTTACCTTTCCTGGGAAAACTTCGTATTACCAGAACTTTTAATTTTTTAAGTTACGGGTATACGCGCGCACTTATTTTACAGAGAATATTCTTCTAGGAATCTCCCTCATGAAAAATAATTTAAACATGCAACATTTTAAACGTATATAATTAGGTTGCAGGTAATTTGATATTAAAATAATTTTCGTAGATTTTCGAAACTAGCACTACTGAGCTAGTTTCTATAAGTTGTTAACGGTTAATTGAGCACTTTCGAAATCACCATTTCAAATTGAATTCTGCGCAGTAACCACACTGTTCCATCACAGGCTGCTGTTTTGTCGATAGCACTATAAAAACAAACGTGGGCGGTACTTCAGGTTATAAATATCTTTGTGTACCATATCTTTGGTCCTTGGGGGTAAGTTTAGCCCAAATTTTAGGTAAGACCATTTAGATTTTCAACTGTTATAAACAAATGTGCTTTATTCTGTTTTGTGGTTTGGTGTTTAGAGTGCAGCAAGAGAATAAAAATATTACTTTCCACTTTTTGATGCAATGAAATGTTTAAAAAATGTTCTGCTATAATTTTAACTCATTAAGGATATTCCGAAGTTATTAAAAATATTTATTCATATAGAAGGGTGGGTCTGTTTTAAAAATAATACGTTTATCACTGTTGGCAATGCGATTATGATAGTTTTCATTGGGCAAGTCAGTGTTGCGGAGTATTGCAGAAGACTGAAAACATTTCTGCTTTAATCTTTGGTCTGTGATACACTCGATATCATATCTACAGCGATGGCTGCAGTGACACCGAAATAAGTCTTTATAGAACCTAATTAATTTCCTTTGTTTTGAAATAGGTTTTTTTTATCATATGTTACACAGTGTTAATTTATAACGTGGCAGGAGGTTATACGGTGAACAGAAATAAACTAATAAACGCTTACAAATACGTTCTGTTCATCGTGAGCCAATTCCAGAAATCTTCTACCGTAACTATACAATGAAGAATATTTATAACGTTGCATAACTTTTATAGATACATGAACACTGTGTTATCGGCTGTTTATCATTTGTACTCCAGATGTCGGCTGTTCTCGGTTATTTGAGCACTTTCGAAATCAATCTTTGAAAAATGTTACTGCCCCTACGTGGGTTTATTTTAACTGGCACACAGACTCTCATGCGCCCAGCAAAGTTGGTAAGGTAACGACAGAAGGGAAAGTACTTCTATTTCTTAATGTTGAAGTTTTAAGTAAACTTATGTGAATACTAAAATTATTTAGTTTACTTTGTGTTCTTTTAATGCATATAAGTGTAAGAATTAGCAAATTTATAAAATATTTCTTTTTCTAATAATTTTAGAGTTTCAATCGGATGACGCGTGAATAAAGTGACGAGGCCTATGGTAATGTTAATTTTGCTTATGGTGGAATAATACATAATGTGCGTACACATATATCTTGAGCAGGGCTTTCAAGAGTGCTCAATTTACCGTGAACAACATATAACTGCTAACTTTCGTGCATGGGCGTACCACTCGGAAGGATGTCCATACTTACAGTAGGTAAACTGGGCAGGCGCCCGGATATAGAAGAGGCTGGAATGGGTGGATGTTAACAAAAATCTGGAAATTTTTATTAAGTTTTACTATACTATAATGTTGACTAAAATACTCGCACATAATCAACTGAATTCAAATTGTGAAATCAAACTCGCCTAGTGTCATTAATGACCATACAGTAAACAATATGCTCCTAACTATTTCCTTACAGTAAATGTAAAAAATAATAGACATTAATGGATTGCATAAGGAAGGAATAACTGTTGTAATAAAATTCGTGAACATAACAATATAGCTTTTGCTAACATTTAAAGCAATAATCATAGGCAAATGGTCAAACAAAAATTTCCATTGTCATTCACCTAAAGGACAATTTGACGAGCGCTGAATATTCTACGAACTTAAATTTTCATTTCGTTCCTATTTTCATTACGTATTTAGGTTTCTTACAGAAAACGAAAATAAAAGGTGTAATTTCTCTTTATCGCTTTAGTATACACGTTTATTCAAAAATGATTGTGCATTGATAACCCAGCTTTACTTTTGGCACCATCCTTTTTTGAATAATCCTGCATAAAAATGTTTTTGTCCAATAAGGTTTTACTGTCTTAAAAAGCATTATTAAGAAAAAATTTAACATGGTAATTTTTTTCTCATTCCCTATTTTATGCTGTACTAATAAAATATCCCCCATTTTATTTTGTGGCTTTAAAACGATAGATATTTACAACACTACAAATTAAAAAAATTATATTAAATAAGTAAAAAATTGTAACAAACTTTTCATGAAAACAAAATTTAGCTTTTTTTTTTTTAATTCACATCCACACAGCAATTTGTGCTTATCACAAGTCACAATTTATTTTTCTTTTATTTGTCTGCTGCCTGCTTGATGAATGCTGATTCATTATTGAGTAATTTGTTTTTAACTTAATTTTGCTTCTCTAGTGATTGCGAAAAATAAATAACGTGTACCCCCCACCCCACCCTACATTTATTCCTCATGTTAAATTAAATTCAAATATAGTGAAAGTAACATAGCTACAAACTTCTACATGCTTCACTTCACACCTGAAGTAATTACTAGCTTGACGACAGCAAAGCAATATAAACGTTCGCACCAGTTGCCCGTCCCACGACAGCCTGTGGGCTGGCAGCCTTGCAGCCCACGCGCGCGCAAAGGGTGAGAACCTCCTCCCCCCCCTCTTAATTCACTGTTACAGTCCATTCACGGTTTCTGTGGATGTTTTGAAACGAACCTTTAAAAAATCACCCTAAAAGTAACGTGACAACCGGTTTTTTAAATAACTTGTATGCCACAAATATTAACACTGTGATTAACTTTAAAGTATTGTATTCTTGAATAAATGAAACTTTAAGTTAAAAATATCTGCGCAAATTACGGTGGTTAGGCCCTAGTGACATGTATTTTTTCTTCCTAGGAAGTAACTTGAATGCCTAGGTGGAGCGGAGCTTGTATCTCTCTGTCTCTCTCCGTTTCTCTCTCTGTTTCTCTCTCCGTTTCTCTCTCTGTTTCTCTCTCCGTTTCTCTCTCTGTTTCTCTCTCCGTTTCTCTCCGTTTCTCTCTCCGTTTCTCTCTCCGTTTCTCTCTCGTGGGAAGTTTCGCACCACTAGCAGCAGGAAAATTACACAAGTTTTAAATTTTAGCATTTATCATACTTATTACAGCAAAGACAGTATTTTTCAATTTGTAATTTATAACTGAAACTAGACTTTATTTTTCGAATACTTTAATATATTTATATGTGATTGCGGGACGGTTACAAATCCGCAGTTGGCAGAACGACTGGCGACAAGACGTCGCGTATTGTTAAATAAAACGTTAATTTCTCTTCTTGTAAAAATATCTAAAATTACATCTATGAGACGTGACACGGTGGTCGCGTTTATCCATCCTTGTGTCCGTATAGCCTAGTCTACAATCAACTTGATGCTAAACGTTACAATAAGAAAACTGACCTGTCTAAAATTGATGTTAACATGTATAAAAATATAAATTCAGTGTGTTTGTATGCAAATATTTTAAATTATGTTTGTAATTTTAAAAATCCGGTGTGAATAAAAAAAAACATATCCTGTAGACTTAGTTACGCTAAATTATTTGTAAATTCGTTTTGGGTTATATGTTAAATGATCCCGTAAACTTAAACAAAACAAAATGTACGATGATGGTGTCATCTATTGCCGAACGTCTGTACTATTTGTTTTCGCTTGTCTGCGACGTCCGCAGTTTTCCATCACTGCCGAAGCTGAGCGGCGGTAGTTCAGGCCCTTGCTCCCCTTAACCACCCAACGGGGTAGTCATCTAACCTACAGGGAGATTAGGAAGAAGCAAGATTGGCCCCCTCCAATCTCCCTGCATCATCCCAATCTGTAGTTACGGAGGTTACCCTCCGCAGCTTGTCTGCGACGTCTTTGATTGGCTGGGGTTCAACGCAAAGACTTGAAACTTGGCTAACTGTTAATGTGTTGCGTTTGTAGTTTAGCGTCACGGCAACGTCTAACGTAGATTGAAGCCAGAGCAATTTCCCTTCGCATATTCACGACTTATTGAAACACGTTATTGTAGCGTCAATGCGATTGCAGCCAAGCCTATTGTTTACATTTTTTTTTGTTTATATTCTCCCAAAATTTCCAAAATGAATGTATAGGCATGGTAAATGTTAAATAAGAGGTTGATATAACAAATCAAACAGTAAAAGTTTTAATAAATTATATCCAACGCACTTATTGGTTGTGGTGCCGTTTAAGTTTTTTAAAGTTTTGAAAGCACATCAAAAATTTGATTCTATTAATAGCAGTAAAATAAATTTTAAAGGGGGTTACGTTCAATAAATGTACACGTTTATCTATACGTATTTATAAATCAGGTATTGTAATTTATCGCTTTTGTTGACTGATCCATCGTAGCCGGGCAGAACGTTGCTTTTAGTTCCTGATTCTGTCACAGCGTGGCGTTTGTTTGCAGGCTCCGTCGAGGAGCGTGCCAGAGACACTGGCGCAGCCAACCTCCAGAAGAGGCAACCACGGAACGTTCGTTCTCTTGCCGCCACTGGTTCAAAGAGGATGCAGATGTTGATGGGGCGGCGGCCTACGCAGATTGAAGGTAGCGCGTTCGAGCCTCGGGGCTAAAACTCACATCGTGGCCTGTTGGAATGATTATAATGTTTGCAACAGTTGACGTGTAATGCATGCATAAGCGTCACGCAGAGATGTGGTTTTTAACCCTGACGATTGCACGAACGAGCTTTTGGGATGGTTCCATGTCCTGGGAAGTCTGCTTGTGGCACGTGGTGGAGTCCAATAGGTTGTGTTGTGTATTTCTTCCGTCTTGTCGAATGCCCTGGGGCCTTTCCATCATATCAGTACTAGTGTGTCACTTCTGTATTTTGTAACCCGTATTCGTACAATTAACATAATCCTACATAATTACACTTTTCAGTTCGTTTCGTTTTGCAACATTTCGAATTTCGCTGTAGTTAATAATTAAATGACTGGAAGCTGGAATTTGTAATGTTGCAGTATCAAGGGAACAGTATATTTTATCTAACGCACATTTCATGCTTGATATTTGTACAAATTGTTAGCCCCGCCCTATATTTAATTTTTTTTTTTTTTTTTTTTTTTTTTTTTTTTTTTTTTCGTTCCCCGCGAATTGATTTCTAATTCCACTACTCCTTGCCTGCTTGCTTGCGCACACAAAATTTTAGTTTGCTTATTATTCCTGTGTTGTGTGTTCAATGTGCTGTTTAATTAAGAATGCTTATTTGCATGCTGCTCCAGGAACTAACAAAACGTGTTGTATACGTTTTCCGTTTCCTGTTTTAATGGACTTGTTTCGTGGTTAAATGAGGTGTTTAGAAATAAATGTAAAAAAAAAAAAACCACCTTCCCCTCTTTCCGCCTATTAGTGCATATAGATTAACGTAGGCTTACACGCTAAATACTGGTTAGTGTGTTGATAAAAATTATTAGCGTTGGATCAGTCTGATTTAGTTTTTATACATTTTTTTATTTAGTCTTAGCTCTACAATAGCTTCCATTTGCCTGTGGCGCCATCGTGCTGCGAGTCAAGTAATTCACGTTAACCTCGTTTCTGCCGTCCCCATGGTACACTGTAGTGGCGCATGTCTTTGGCAGTATTAAGAGGTGTACACAATTAAAAACTTAAGCAGAAAGCAGCAGACTCGCAAACGTGTGTTGCACACAAAGGTAACATTATTGCTTAAATTCAGCAAATAGAAACGCATCTTAAGTATGCTTGAAATCAAAATTGAAATACGTATTTGTTTAATCTTATTTTTGTCTTTTTAAATTTAATTTTTAGCAGCAGAAAATACAAATAAATATTTAAGTTCATATTATCATAATCAAAATAGAAACATGCTTAATTTAACGAATGCTTCTACGCAATTGGCTAAAAATAAGGCTTGGGAACCAGTACTTTGTTTCTACTGTGAAAGATTAGCGGCCAGTTTTCCTGTCGCTTGGAATTCGTCGCAGTGTTCATGAAATGAGTCTTTTGTTTCTACAAAAACTATTAAAAGTGCGTCCAATGTGCTGATCTACGAAAATAAGCACTTTATGCCTGTCGATTACGTTCTAGACGTTGTGCACAGTAGAAACACAATTTTGGAACACACAAACGTTGCTAAAAACTGTTTTTTCAAAGCGCTGTTTCCTAAAATATTCGGGTCAGAGCAATAAAAGACAAGGAGATAAAAAGAATATTCAAGTTCTACTGCTTGAGTTTGCTTAATGTTGTAATATTTTACTTGTCTAAACCGCCTCAGAAAGAGGAGCGATGACTTGGCGGAGGTCGTCTTGCCACTCAGTGGCGCCACCGGCAAACAGAAGCGATTACGTAGTCACCTTGTGGCAGGTCAGTAAACTAGAGCTCCACAAGCGCGGTGTAATCCTATAATGGTTTAATCCATTTCACAGTATTATTTATATTTGATGGTGAATATAACGTAGTTGTGTCTCTTAAAAAGTTGATATTTTTCTTGATTCACGGATGCATGGATTTTGGACAACAGCCCCGTATCAGTGTTAATTTTTATGGGTGGCTATTAATAGGTACGCGAAGGGCAGGGCTTTGAAAAGTGCTTGTATGACTTAGAACTGCAGTAGTAATTAAAGTTTAATGTAGATATAACTAGAGGTTGTTGCGTGTGAGGCAAGACTCAGGATTGTGTTGTGTATACGTTAGGCAGTAGCTAGTGCGTTTCCGCATAGCACGCCGGAGCTTCAGGACTCTCTTAAAGAGTGGCTCCAGTAGGACCGCTTTCATATAGGCATAAATGGCGCGTGGATGTGTGGGCAACGCTTTCCCTCCAGGTCACAGTCCCGACACCGCACAGCTCCCCTGCCGCGCGAGCAGTTCCTTGTTCGCCGACATTGTCAGGAGAAGGCTAACTGAGCACTTCAGAAGGCCCTGCTTAGTTGATTGTTCGACCAGTCGTGTGGCCTTCCGCCACGTATTGAAGATCAACATTGCCAAGAGTCGCTTGAATGACACGTGGGAAACTGTTACGTACTCAATTCTCAGTGTAGAAGTGGTACAACTACATTGACCGTTAAATAAAACCCTGAGTCATAGTTTACTTCTCGTGAATATCCGCTAATTTTATTGTCATTGCCAATGTCTGTATTTATTAAAACGTGTCAGGGTTTTACTCTCGGTCGTTGATTTCGAGGAGACACAATAACCATGGACCATTTGTAGAAAATGGCGAATGGCCTTGGTATTACATTTATTGGCACTGAAGATAAATTAGGAGTGACTTGCTTATATACATCTCTAAAAGTGCAGTATATTCTCGGAAGCCCACGAGAAAAATACATAGGCTAGCTACTCTAAAGCTCGTTACTTATTCGCGTTTTCGAAAGTGGCCGATATATAGCGGCATAAATTTGTACCATTATACCGCTTATAAACTGTATTTGTTTATACGACTGACTGCCGTAAAATGAAAGGCAATGCTCATGAAAACATTTTCTAGCTGACATTGTGTAATATTATGCACACACATTTATAAAGTCTTTGTATCAAGGTAAGGTATGGTGTGTTGGTACCTTTAGGAAAATTTAATGTAAAATGGTTGGTAACATGTGCTGGGTATTTGCCAATGATAATCATTCACGGTTTAAGTCCAGGTTTAGAAAAAAAATAAACTAATACGTATCATTGAATTTATAATTGCCGACGAAAAAAAATTAAGGGCCTTTGTAATTGTTGAGGACTATAATCCAAAACTTAGAGTTGTGACATTGGTGAAAATCTTGAGTGAAATGTAGCTTACATAATGAAAAACTACAGAAAAATCGACAGATCCGCATTCTGTGATGCACAGGCGGAAGTAAAGAAATTATTTTTTTGTTAAGATATCTGCAGTAAGAGTTCCGTATGGCTATATTAATTGCTTTGGTAAACAGGCAGCTGGACGTCTCGAAGAACCCATATCTTTGTCGAAGAGTAGGTCGCCGTTTAAGCACCTCCACGCGCAATTTACATGTAGTCGTATACACATGCGTTGCATTTCGTGTGATAACCTAATTTGTTTTGGCAAGAATGTGTATAATAATGTGCATTGTGCCAATTGTTTGATACTATAAGATCTCTTGTAATGACCACTGGGTTACTCTAAGTTTATTGACAGAAACTATAAAAAATAATCAATTTATCAAGCAAGCCTCGGGTTCGCGTTTCATTAACGTCCCGTAATGTAGACGTACGATCGAAATCCTACGGCAAATGTGAGTGACGTTTTTATATGCGATAGCGTCTGGTGAGGTTTTTTTCTAAATATGTTTTATATTAAAGTATAATTATAAAATAGCAATTTCGTAATATCGATTCTCAAAAATCGAGTATCGAAATAAGAAATCGGATGAACATCTGTATGAACCTCTACTCCAAAGTACTCGAAACCGTTTTTCATCCGCCGTATAGCATTATTAAATTATTCTAGTAACCTTAGTTATTTATACAATATAAAATAAACTTTTCAAAGTAATTATGTTGCACTTTTGCGCGTCAAGTAATGGTCGTAGTCTGGATTCGCTCAACCGATCGACTTGCTAGCGTCTTATTAAATTTCGTTAGTACCTTCTGAATCGATGTGTGTTGTTACATTTCACCCTGTCAAATTCAACATTTTTCAGTTGTCACCGCTAAACATTAATGGCCATTAAAAATGCATTTTGTGGTGGCTACAAAAATGTTGTTACACAAAAAGAGTTTGGCAGGGTGAGTACCAAGGAGGTTGTATGTTGTGTAATATCCCGCCAGGATGAGTCACGGCGCGTGTTGCTTGCTTACAGCTGAGAGTACAGGTACACTACTCCATGCTACTTATACCGGCCCACCTAACGTAATAATATTTGCACATTGTTTCTTGGAGTTTCTGTGTTACTTTCCATAGCAGATGCTATATCACTGAATTCCTCTTTACACGTACTTTGATGCCGTTGAAATCATCATATGTGATTTAAATATTTCTGTCCATACACGTGTTACGAACAGTAAGAGTGTTTGTGCCGCGTATTCAATTGATTCATATTGACGTCCCTTTTGAATTGGAGACTGCAAAATCCCCTCAGCGTGCTTCCCGATGACGATAAATATGTCGCNAAAGCGCTGTTTCCTAAAATATTCGGGTCAGAGCAATAAAAGACAAGGAGATAAAAAGAATATTCAAGTTCTACTCCTTGAGTTTGCTTAATGTTGTAATATTTTACTTGTCTAAACCGCCTCAGAAAGAGGAGCGATGGCTTGGCGGAGGTCGTCTTGCCACTCGGTGGCGCCACCGGCAAACAGAAGCGATTACGTAGTCACCTTGTGGCAGGTCAGGAAACTAGCTCCACAAGCGCGGTGTAATCCTATAATGGTTTAATCCATTTCACAGTATTATTTATATTTGATGGTGAATATAACGTAGTTGTGTCTCTTAAAAAGTTGATATTTTTCTTGATTCACGGATGCATTGATTTTGGACAACAGCCCCGTATCAGTGTTGATTTTTATGGGTGGCTGTTAATAGGTACGCGAAGGGCAGGGCTTTGAAAAGTGCTTGTATGACCAAGGACTGCTTTGTAGAACAGTAGTAGTAATTAAAGTTTAATTTAGGTATAACTAGAGGTTGTTGCGTGTGAGGCAAGACTCAGGATTGTGTTGTGTATACGTTAGGCAGTAGCTAGTGCGTTTCCGCATAGCACGCCGGAGCTTCAGGACTCTCTTAAAGAGTGGCTCCAGTAGGACCGCTTTCATATAGGCATAAATGGCGCGTGGATGTGTGGGCAACGCTTTCCCTCCAGGTCACAGTCCCGACACCGCACAGCTCCCCTGCCGCGCGAGCAGTTCCTTGTTCGCCGACATTGTCAGGAGAAGGCTAACTGAGCACTTCAGAAGGCCCTGCTTAGTTGATTGTTCGACCAGTCCTGTGGCCTTCCGCCACGTATTGAAGATCAACATTGCCAAGAGTCGCTTGAATGATACGTGGGAAACTGTTGCGTACTCAATTCTCAGTTTAGAAGTGGTACAACTACATTGACCGTTAAATAAAACGCTGAGTCATAGTTTACTACTCGTAAATATCCGCTAATTTTGTTGTCATTGCCAATGTCTGTATTTGTTCAAACGTGTCAGGGTTTTATTCTCAGTCGTTGATTTCGAGGAGACACAATAACCATGGACCATTTGTAGAAAATGGCGAATGGCCTTGGTATTACATTTATTGGCACTGAAGATAAATTAGGAGCGAGTTGCTTATATGCATCTCTAAAAGTACAGTATATTCTCGGAAGCCACACGAGAAAACTACATAGGCTACGTACTTTAAAGGTCGTTCCTTATTCGCGTTTTCGAGTGAAGTGACCGATATATAGCGGCAGAAATGTGTACCATTATACCGCTTATAAACTGTATTTGTTTATATGACTGACTGCCGTAAAATGAAAGGTAATGTTCATGAAAACCTATTCTAGTTGACATTGTTGACATTTTTCGCACAAGTTCAGTTACTTGTTGGGACAAATATAATTCAGTTCCGCTGTTTAATATTAAGCAAACACATTTATAAAGTCTTTGCATCAAGGTAAGGTATGGTGTGTCGGTACGTTTAGGAAAATTTAATGTAAATTGGTTGGTAACATGTGCTGGGTATTTGCCAATGATAATCATTCGCGGTTTAAGTCCAGGTCTAGAAAAAATAAACTAATACTAATCATTGAATTTATAATTGCTGACGAAAAAAAAATAAGGGCCTTTGTAATTGTTGAGGACTATAATCCAAAACTTAAAGTTGTGACATTCGTGAAAATCTTGTATGTAATGTAGCTTACATAATGACAGATCCGCATTCTGTGATGCACAGACGGAAGTAAAGAAATTATTTTCTTGTTAAGACCTCTGCAGTACGAGTTCCGTATGTCTATGTTAATTGCTTTGGTAAACAGGCAGCTGGACGTCTCGAAGAACCCATATCTTTGTCGAAGACCAGGTCGCCGGTTAAGCACCTCCACGCGCAGTTTACATGTAGCCGTAATACACATGCGTTGCATTTCGTGTGATAACCTAATTTTTTTCGGCAAGAATGTGTATAATAATGTGCATTGTGCCAATTGTTCGATACTATAAGATCTCTTGTAATTGCCACTGGGTTACTCTACATTTATAGACAGAAACTATAAAAAATAATCAATTTATCAAGCAAGTATCTGGTTCGCGTTTCATTAACGTCCCGTAATGTAGACGTACGATCGAAATCCTACTGCAAATGTGAGTGACGTTTTTATATGCGATAGCGTCTGGTGAGTTTTTTTCTAAATACGTTTTGTATTAAAGTATAATTATAAAATAGCAATTTCGTAATATCGATTCTCAAAAATCGAGTATCGAAATAAGAAATCTGATGAACACCTGTATGAGCCTCTACTCCAAAGTGCTCGAAACCATTTTTCATCCGCCGTATAGCATTATTAAATTATTCTAGTAGCCCTAGTTATTTCTAAAGTATAATTATGTTTTCAAAGTAATTATTTTGCACTTTTGCGCGTCAAACAATGGTCGTAGTCTGGATTCGCTCAACCGATCGACTTGCTAACATCTTATTAAATTTCGTTAGTACCTTCTGAATCGATGTGTGTTGTTATATTTCACCCTGTCAAATGCAACATTTTTCAGTTGTCACCGCTAAACATTAATGGCCACTAAAAATGCATTTTGTGGTGGCTACATAAATGTTGTTACACAAAAAGAGTTTGGCAGGGTGAGTACCAAGGAGGTTGTATGTTGTGTAATATCCCGCCAGGATNAAATGTTGTTACACAAAAAGAGTTTGGCAGGGTGAGTACCAAGGAGGTTGTATGTTGTGTAATATCCCGCCAGGATGAGTCACGGCGCGTGTTGCTTGCTTACAGCTGAGAGTACAGGTACACTACTCCATGCTACTTATACCGGCCCACCNTGAGTCACGGCGCGTGTTGCTTGCTTACAGCTGAGAGTACAGGTACACTACTCCATGCTACTTATACCGGCCCACTTAACGTAATAATATTTGCACATTGTTTCTTGGAGTTTCTGTGTTACTTTCCATAGCAGATGCTATATCACTGAATTCCTCTTTGCACGTATTTTCAGATGCCGTTGAAATAAACGTGTTTTTCCAGGGGGAAAAATCATATGTGGTTTAAATATTTCTGTCCATACACGTGTTACGAACAGTAAGAGTGTTTGTGCCGCGTGTTCAATTGAGTNGTTTGTGCCGCGTATTCAATTGATTCATATTGACGTCCCTTTTGAATTGGAGACTGCAAAATCCCCTCAGCGTGCTTCCCGATGACGATAAATATGTCGCAGAGGCAAACTCTCAAATTCGCAGGAGTCGTACTTGAGGCAGGACTGTTTCTCCCACGGCCATTTTTACGTGGCGTGCTCGCTTGTAAGTTCACCTCTCAGCCTAGTTATTTTGGTGCCACCCTCTAAAATGGCAAAGAACATTATTTACAAAGAAGTGCTGTAAAAAGCCTAACTTTGTTGATAGACAGTTCACGGTAAAGTAAGTACTTTTGAGGCCCTAGTTACTTTTTCCTTTCAGCCATTTTTTTTATCCATTTACCAATTTTTAAAAATATTCTATTACCATGCAAGTAATAAACACGGTGTGTATATGTATGACACCTACTCGGTGAATACCAACATTTCAACAAGACACATTGTGCCTGCCATAGAACNAAAAAAAAAAAAAAAAAAATCAGTTAAACTGTCTCCGAATGTCGGGTTTTCGGAGGTCGTGAACGATACGGTAAGCATCCGATGGAAAATCGTTGCCTTGTGTATTTATGGAGCCCCAGTATATTAAGCTTTTCTGTGCATAAAGCCTGCTTCACATTTACGCCGATCACGCAAGCAGACAGAGGACAGAACCTATGGTTCTTCTGTAAGCAGATTTTCCGAGTTACCATTTTGTTGTTTGGCTGCAGGCGGCTTACGACCACGCTGTTTCTTTCGTTATTTTTAATGCCAAGATTCCTAAATAAGTGATCGAGAACAAACTAGATGTGGTCATGTTCCCACTCTATTTTATTCATTATATTGTAGTACGAATTCGTAGTATATGTTTTTCAAGAGACTACAATTTTGTTTTATACTACCAAAAATACTCTACAGTTGAGTGCCATTGCTCGGTTCATTTGCAAATTACGGTTACTTGATAAAAGTGTTGAATAAAAATAACTTTTATGTTCACGTATTTCATTATAAAACATACACTGAATTGTTCTGTACTATTACACCAAACAAGTTTATTATCCTAAAAATTATTTGTAAAAATATGTTAACCAACCAACTTCTGGGAAATTTCGGTGAAGTCTACTCTTTCCGCGAGTAGAATCTTCAGCGTGTGCTCTCTAATTTTCGTCCGAAAAACCAGGACGGTTTCTGATTGGCTGTTGTAGTTTTCCGCTCCGTCTTTTCGGCGTGATCGGCGCGAATGTGAACTAAGCGTTTTCTCCGTATCATTTAACCTAAGTAAATTTTGACAGTAGTGTGGCTACAATGTATCCCTCCGCCACTACTATTGTCAGTGAAGAAAACGGCAAGCACTGAAAGACGGACAACTTCAGTCCATTACTTTAGACTACTAAGACTGGTTTGCCGTCCCTACCTGTTCTATTTCTATGACCACGTGATATAGTAAAGTTCTGTTTATTTTATTGGTGGAACGGGAACTCTAGTTTATCGTCTTACTGAGTCAGGATTGTTTTCCGCCCCTTCTGAGAGAGTAGCTATTTTAAACTGCCCATTGTTTTGATTATGCAGTGGAATTTTTCTCATATGGAAATAACATTCAAATTACTATCGAAAGTTGTAGTAACTTAAGCGAAATAATAAAATGCTATAAATGTGTGTGTGTTCGAACAGATGTGAGAAATTCACAAAGTAAACCTTTTCAGCAATTTAACTTCACGCGTAAAAAAACTGTTGGATTTTCAATAAAATAAAGCAGTGAAAGATTTAGTATAAGACCACGTACATTCTAGATTTTATCAAAAGTTTCGAAAAACATTTACAAAACACACGAACTTACTGTTCACTTCGTAATCCCTGCGAGCCTTGGACGATTACTTCACTAAAATCACTTTTGTGGGCCACACTGATACGAAGTAATTTATTTGCTGATTTATTCAATGAACAAAATACTTGAGCTGTTTCTTGAAATCAATAAATTTAACTTCAGAATATAAATACATTGTTGATGACGCTTCGTGATTGTTAAGGGAAATGGCGGACCGAAGCACACAAACAACACTTTTACGAAGCGGCAGACACGTAGATATTTCATTTCACTGAGAATACTGTTTTAAAAAGGCGCCAACGACTAATTACATTTAATGAAATATGCAAATACAAAATAATTAACTGCAGATATAATAGTCCAACACTACCAGCAAGGAACGCATAGATAAATCATCACGAAAGAGAGCTCAATGGCATTCAACGGATGGAGAAGTTACACACAACCGTAATGTACGCATGGTCTACCGTAATTTTTCAAATTGTTTTTAAAGCCCTTGCTCTATAGCTCAAAAAATTGAACGATATTCTAAGGGCTTAACGTAAACCAAAAATTTCGTAGTTGAGTTATAAATTATAACTTTTAATGCAGAGTAAGTACTATTTTCTTCCATAATCAGCGTAAAGATCGCCTACATAACACGCATCACATAACAACCATCAGCAGGCACAATACTTTGCAAATGGGGGCGTTTACTGTCTGCATTCTGAGTAGGTTGGTCACAATGTCTGTCAAAATTTACGGAAGTTATATGAAACAGAATAACTGTGCGACGTAACAATTAAACGCGAACGTGATACAGCTAATGAATATTGCATTTTGCATTTGCAGATGTTTTATATCTCGTTCACTTTGCATAGCGCTAAATTGACTGGAATACGTGCCGTTGCCAGCTAATGAAATAAAGAGTAATCCTGTCTTAACGTCGCTGTAAGTAAAATTTTTAAACATCGTGGCCACTGTTTTTTTTTTTTTTTTTTTTTTTTTTTTTTTTTTTTTTTTTTTTTTTTTTTTTT
>NQII01006715.1:89964-107244 GCA_002778355.1 Clitarchus hookeri
GGTTTGTGGTGTTGTAAATGTTTACGCGTACAGAATAAGTAGAAGACAAAACTAGTGAGAAGTTCGTGCCCAGCCTTGAACGAGCCTGCGTTTGTTTACGGCTGTGCAGGAAGGAGACGTAAATGCGGATGCAGCGGCGGGCCCAAGCGTCACAATGCATACTTGTGCGGATGGCGAAGTGAGGTGTGGACGACGTGACGCAGCGTTTAAGGCGATATTACGCGATACCAGATTCCGTGAAAGCTTGTGAAAGGTCTGCCGTAGCGGCCGGTATACGGGCTATTGTGGCACCCGTCATGGCATTTCCCGCCTTGTACGGCCAGATTTGTACCATGTTTGGTAATTAAACATCGCCTATTTTTCGTGGCTGGTTTCATACCAGGTTTCGTACCTGGCCAATCATATCGCAGTTTCAGAGCGTGGGGCGCTCCCCGTCGCTATTACTTTGAAACGAGTTTATGAAGAAACCGAAAAGGACTCCACCATCTTGATTATACATCCGTGAGGTTGAAACTCTTTCAAATAGATTAAAAATACGATGACGAATAATATTGGCGATGACAACTTTTAATTACTGTTTAAAACCGTTCTAAATACTTCAAACATTACCCACTCTATAAAAAAAATTAATTCGAGGGGATTGCCGTATCTACAGTAATTAAAAAGAACTTGTGTGTTAACTGGTAGTGTAGTGGCAAAGTTGTGGTCCCATTAGAAGATGCTGAAGAGTAAATTTGAATTACCACAACCAAACTTGTAAAGCCAATTTCTATTGGTCGGCCATCTTGCCTTTTCGGCCAATAACAGTGCTTCTTATACAATACTGTTATCTTCTAGAGTGATAAATACTGAATACGTATGTGAGCATAGTCTCCTAATAAAACTAATATAAAACTAATATAAAACATTAAAAACTGTGTCCGAGTTAATTTCAAAACCTTTTAGAAGAAAGTAATTTTTGGGTATGAGGTCGAAACTGTCGGACCATAAATTTTTTTATCATTAAATGTTCTATGCTGATAATAACCTTGTATGTAAAGAAAAAAACTAAATTTTGCAGACTGCTAGTAATTTTTGTTAAAATTAAAAATAACGCACTCGTACCAGTGACTTCACATGATTTTCAAGAGAATGAATGTAACTATACTAGTATGCAATACATTAATGTAAAAGGCGAGCAGTAATATAGCAATTTTAAGCTATTAATATAGCTATTGTATAGGTCTACGCAAGTTATTGATTGTTAGTTATACGAATGGGGTTCATATTTACCACAAACCACACAAATGCTAGTACGTGAACTTCTGTCGTGTAATAAGAATCTCCCATGGCGGCTCATATAGCGGCTGGTGCGCCAGGCCTTGTACAAGCTTGTCCAAGACCAAGTACGGTTGCAGGTATCGTGTAGTATCGGATTTAGGGGCGAAAGTTGGTCGCGACAAGAAGGCTGTTGGCCTGGGTGGACCCAGGATGTGGAGAGCACAGGCGCCCACGTTGTGGCGTCGTCGTCCGGAGAAAGTGTAGCTCGGCTGTGCTCTCCTCTGGCGTGCCGGCTACTGACACAGATCACCGTGACTAGCAGTCTACAATCCTTAAGCCTTAACATTATCTAAGTGCATAAAATGTTACCCACAGTATACAGTGATGAAAAACACGCTGCCTTTACACTGTAGAACGATGAGAAAGCATCCTCAGGCTTGACGAATCACGTTTAGAACTGTGGTGATTCGATGAACTTGTCTGGGTGGGGCGATTTCCTGGCGAGCATTAATTGTATATCTGTGTTGTTCCCACTGTGGAGCTCTGAATACGTGTAATCGTGGTATCATCATGTTTTACATGGCATACAACCTGTCTTGGTCCACTAGTTTTAGTACCTGCTCATGAATGTCAGCGAAGCAATTTCAGACTATTCTGCGCTACCCACAGTTGACAACTGTCGGAAACGGCCCATTTTATTTGCAGCATAATGGTGCATTCGCCCGTAAAGCAAAAGCCGCAACAGAGTGGCTTGGGCTTTCTATTCCAGTTTATCCATTCCCGTGTCAAAGTCCTGACCTCCGCTCCATTGAAAGTTGTGGGATGAGTTGGAGCAGTCAGTGAATGCCAGACCCGAATTACCCACCAAACACCGCAGATATTCGCCATGTTGGAGAAGAAATGGAAATAAAATGCTGCAGACACCAACCGAAAATTGGTGGGAAGACTTAATCGATGAGTGGAAGTTGTGGTGGCGATAAAAGGGATCGACATCATACAGACACCATACTAGAACCTAGTTATTATATTCCTAATTAAGGTGACCATACATTGGTCTTCTTTCTTGTTTACTTTCTAGTCCACAATTAAAATTTGGCTGTAAACGGATGAATTCTATTTCCAGTTCACACTAGACCCAGTTTAAGTGCTTAACCAAAACGTGTTATTTGCCTTATTAGTTACACTAGTAAGTGAAAACTTTTTTTTAGCGTGGTGCTAAACATTTGCACATTAATTCCTCATTGCTTTCTAGGTAGGATTAGCATGAATCAGTTGAACCCGCTCGGTTTATTTACTTGTAAGATCATCTGTCGTTCCCAGCCAATTGGAAAAGTGTAAAGTTTACGAGTAGTAACGACTCTCTTCATCGTACAGTTGCCACAGCGTGCAAACGTTTCAAAAAGAATTGTAGATCAGATGTCACGAAAAGGGCCATTTAAAAATAATTCGCAAACGATGAAATATTGCCAAGTTGATATTCTAATTTATTCCTTCATCAAAAATGTGGACAGTATTACTCTCTACGAGTGCAACTTTGAAATCGGCCAAATTGACACGGAAGTAATCGTGTTGCAGTTTGAAAGTCTAAATTCCAAGATACCTATCTTATTACGCGAGAATTAAAATATTAAAATCATACAAAAACCACGTGATGAAATTATGTGAATAATGTGAAGGCCTCTCGATAAAGTATCTTAGCCAAAGCTGCATACACAGATTCAACAATTAGGAATATAAAGTATCGCGATTTTGTTTATTGCTGGTTTTATAAACATTACTGATGTACTTTTTTTTTATCACACGACTGGTAATTAAGTCTGGTTTTGGTTTGTTGATTTACCTTACGATTTTATGTATATTATATGTATTACGGATTATCTGCACAACCCTTGTAAGTGACGTGAGGCCGCTTCTTGCGTCCTGTTTTCTTTTTGTTTATTGCTTTTTAATTTTTTACTACATGCTACTTACACAAAGTAAAACGCCTGGGTTTTTTTTTTGTTTGCGCTATCACGTCTAGGCACACCTTTACTCTGTAGTTTGTGAAATTCTAAGAGTAATGTTCTTGCTTGCTTTGCATACGGAATGTGGCTATTTGTTTTACGTAATTATGTTTGGTTTTGCTGGCTCGTGGTATGGGCCGTCTCTTATGCAGGGATTTCCAAACTAGTTTTTTTTTTGTAGAGGAGAGAGGAGAGGGAGGAAGTATAAAATGATTTGGGAATCGGTGAATTTTCTTGTACGTAACGAAGTAATATTGTAGCTCTCTATGCCTGGTAATGAAAGAAGTTAATTTAATCATTTGACTATTTTTCGGCTTAAAACATTTCTTTAATGAAACATGTTGTCCTTGTTAACTAAAATAAGATTTACATTCCTCATAGTTGTCGAAATGTGTTAGGGGGATGTAGTTACTTGCCACATCTCAAAGGGAGACACCAGTTGAAAACGTTTGGGAACCACTGCCCTTATGGTTAAATGCTTTTAAACATTGCATTTTAATAGTAATGTGATTGATTTTTTTTAAGTAATATAATGGTGTATGTTGTTGTTTTATACTGTGATGGGGCACAGTCGTATAAACGCAGTGTGATGTTCTTTTAAAAAAATGGTATTTCAAACTCATTTGATTAGGGTACATAAACACTTCGCCTATTCCATTTATTTTATACTAAGTCGTCTTAATATGATAAGAACGACTGCGTCTGTTTACGCCGCTGCAAAACAGGTAGTCATTTTTGTTATAATTATAACATGTAATTTGTGAAAAAATTTAAAGTTTTTTTTCAGGATCGGATAAACCATTTTATAGGCCGAACTCTTAAAAGCAGTTTCTTCTCTACCCTCTCCACAGATGCCATCAAGATGAAGCTACTGGTCCACTTGCCTTCTCAGCTTCTCTCCCGATTTCTCTTTAATAGTGAAGGTTAGCTACAAGCTCAATTAAGGTTTATGTGAAGCTGTAGTAGACTCGGAGTGTATAATTAATTTTTCTTCAGTTGCACAGTTATTGCGTGATAAACTGTCGGCCACTCTTTTGAAGTCTCCGTATGATATAGGAACGAAATAACTAATCACGCGAGGGATTAGTATTATGTTGAGAAATTTGACACCGTCGGTGAATATAATACTGTATAAAATGTTAAGCTATAGTACACGCGTGAGAGATATTTGTGAAACTTGGGTTTTCTATTAATCTATGTAATTAATTAATTTGAAAAATTATTAAGATTATAGAACGTTTCTTGAAGTAGCCTGAGACATAAAATTTTGACATGCATTTTGTAACTCAAAAACCGTAATTTCTACGATTGATTATGCAAAAAAACCATTAGATTTTAATGCTTAAATATCATATAACATTGCGTCCAAAAATGTAAGTGTTTCACATAAATAAAAATATTGTTTAAAGGCCCTTTACATCCTTGAGAATCTTAATCACCTTTAGAAAATATCTAGTGACTCCCCTCTGCAATTGGCTTGTCAATGGATCACGCACACACTTCAGTAGCAATCGGCCTCTTGTATGCATTGGCTTGCAGTCATGTTGCTACAGCTTCGAAGTAATGCACCTTCACTCATTCATAACAACAGTTTTAAAAAAATGAAATAATAGCGGAACATTACGGACTAAGCCAGCAACAAAAAGTGCCTTTAAAGAACTGATCTCAAATATCGAACCAATACTTAGAAAACAAAATCTCACAAAATATTCTACAAAAAAAAATTCTGTAAGAGTAAATTTCTTACAAGTAAAAAATTTTCTTTTCGCTATATAGTTTAATATTTGCAATTAATTGTGTTATAAAATTTACTCATATAAAATTATATGTACATCAACACGCAAGTTGTGATATATAATAATATTTCACAATTTCAAAGCAGTTGTGAGTTCTCCCTCCGATAGCGAAGTGCCAACCGAACGAAAGTTGTTAAGGCTGTAATTATTAACTCTACCACTTCTAGACCAAATTAAGTGCCCGAGAATGCAGTTAGCACGCACAGCATTTTTTATTGCGGAATGAGGAGCGGGCTTGTCCAAACGACTCTTTCGCGGATACGTTTAGAAATAATGTCCCTGTATTGTTTTGCTCGTTTTTAACCAATTTAGTTTTTAATTATCAGTATTGATATTTATGCTTATAGTTTCAGCAGGTTTGGTTCATGGCATTTACCGTTACCGATATGCTTTCATTATACACGATCTGTACCCGAGAGTATTTTAATTAACAAATAAGTAAATTTAAGTATTATATTAGTGCTGGTTATTTTATACGTTTGTAGTAGCCTTATTACGGCTACGGATAATAAAATAGGTGTCAATTATATTTAAAAAATATATATATAAGGGATGCTATTATAAATTGGATTTTATTTTCCATTGAAAATATTTTGTACGTTTTTTTTTTTACAGAGAATGCATTTTATAGTTTTCTTCCGTTCAGTGATAAAATTGACCGTTCAAATGTAACTAAAAGTACGGTAGCAGTGATTTTGGTTTTCCTCTTCAGGTTACACGTGATTTCGCATGACTAAACTTCGCAATGAAAAGAGGCAGTCAATAAAAGTTAATTCAACCATTTTTTGCTCTCGTTTAGTGTCTTCCAGTGTNTAGCCTTATTACGGCTACGGATAATAAAATAGGTGTCAATTATATTTAAAAAATATATATATAAGGGATGCTATTGTAAATTGGATTTTATTTTCCATTGAAAATATTTTGTACGTTTGTTTTTTTTACAGAGAATGCATTTTATAGTTTTCTTCCGTTCAGTGATAAAATTGACCGTTCAAATGTAACTAAAAGTACGGTAGCAGTGATTTTGGTTTTCCTCTTCAGGTTACACGTGATTTCGCATGACTGAACTTCGCAATGAAAAGAGGCAGTCAATAAAAGTTAATTCAACCATTTTTTGCTCTCGTTTAGTGTCTTCCAGTGTNAACTTCGCAATGAAAAGAGGCAGTCAATAAAAGTTAATTCAACCATTTTTTGCTCTCGTTTAGTGTCTTCCAGTGTGTGCCAACAGCACACTGATGCTCTGCAATTGCTTGGAAGTATTGCACTCGCATGGACATTGACAAACAACCGAACATTACAAAGCCTCTCGTGTTTCAAAATTTAATAACTCTTGCATCCGATAATTAAAATATTAAGTTATTCCGATGTTCCACTTGCGTTAAGAATAATTTTATATTTAAACCTTAAGAGGAAGTTATGTATTTGGATTGCTTTTATTGATTTAACATGTAGGGTTTGTGGGAGTAAATTACGTAGGTATTAATTTATAACACCACCTACAAATGAGATATTAACAGTATTAATATAGTAATATCTGAAAATATGTGAGAATATGCTCTGTACACTAAAAGTTAAATTCTCAGACATATAAAAAAAATTTAGCAACAATTTATTGAATGTTCTGACAGTTTCAAGTCATTTGTATTACATAGCATTGTGGAAAAAAGCAACTCTGAAATTTGTATCTGTATAGGTGTTTTATCTGAATGTATGGATTGTATACTTAAAAATTATTTATACAATAAGCTGGACTTCCGCGCAACGTAAAAATTTAAACTATCAATTTGTACCAAAATTACGATCCTATAGTCACACTATGAATTCGCGAGTTAATATCCTTACTTCTGTATTCTCATTAAATTTTAGCCGTTTGCCAGTAAAGAGTAAAGCATAGAATTACACGAATTTCTTTACCCTCGTACATAAACGTCGTGGTAAAAAGTACCGCAACATTTAACATATACTCGCTTCCATCAGACACCACTGTGCTGGAANGTACATAAACGTCGTGGTAAAAAGTACCGCAACATTTAACATATACTCGCTTCCATCAGACACCACTGTGCTGGAGCATCACTTTCAGGACACGCTCCTTTGTACTCACATTTAATAAACACTCTGGCGGAGAGATATGCTCACTCTGTTTCAGAAAAGTATTGTTACGTGGACGCCTGTGGGGCGTATCTGAGTTCGTGAGGGACGGAGGTCTTAATAAAAATTAAATAACTAAATTTGATTTTTAATTTATTCACACAGATAATTTTATGCTGTAAACAATAGCCGTCTCCTCTATTACTATTTTTATNAATTTGATTTTTAATTTATTCACACAGATAATTTTATGCTGTAAACAATAGCCGTCTCCTCTATTACTATTTTTATTTCACAGTTAGCGCAATATTTGATGTATATTTCAACTCTTATTAACGTCCTTCTTTATGTCTCTGTTTGATTATCGTTAATCAACTCATACTCATCATTCATTATTATGGTGCACACAGTTTTGTAAATCTGATACGGAAGCAAGTTTACAAGATAACTAATAGATGTTATTCAAAATGTTTGGCCTTGTTTTTGGTCAAGAGATGTTTTCGTTAATACGACGACGGCAAAATCATTCACGATCATTCCCTTATTTACATTCACTGAGAACAAAAAGTCAATTAAACAAAGATTTTTTTATGCTGGGGTAATTTAATCCGCTTAATTTAATGATCGGGTTTAGACAATACATTTGCGATCCCGTGAGGTCGGACAAGGTTTTTACTCAGTATTTTGAAAACAGACTGCATTGCTAACACCCTGGAAAACGCACTGTGCTCCTCGTGCCAATGGATAATTTGAGAAACAGCATGCTAAAAAGTATATAAATTTGTTTGGGATTATGGTACATGAAAATGTATTATGTACGTGTGTATGTACACTTCGCTATCAGATTGTGAGTCAACGTTAGGGGGCATGCGAAGAAAACTAAAATGAGTCTTCTAGGCCAGTGGTTTGAGCCACAGGCAAAATATGTGGGCAGATTATAGTCTCTTGCGCATGTCGTCAGTATTAGTTTACAAACTGCCTGGAAAACTTGATTACAGATGTGGAGGGTATGGGGAAATATATAATAGTCTACACACTGATGCCGACGTAGTACACCATGTGTGTCGTGAGATCTTCTTTTAGGATAGTTAATATTGGCTGTAAGTAGTAACGAAACTAAACCTTGACTANACAAACTGCCTGGAAAACTTGATTACAGATGTGGAGGGTATGGGGAAATATATAATAGTCTACACACTGATGCCGACGTAGTACACCATGTGTGTCGTGAGATCTTCTTTTGGGATAGTTAATATTGGCTGTAAGTAGTAACGAAACTAAACCTTGACTATGGCACTGAAACTCGGTAAATGGTGTTGGCCGCTATTACTTAACTTGAGATGTGCACACTGTTAGTACAGTCCAAGACAAGCTAGCAATGAGTTGTCTGTATAGACTCCTGCAGGACAATCAGTTGTGCTGGTATCTGTATTGATCACACCGCTGTTCTGTTAGACCACCACACACTGTACACTCGTACTGTACTGTGCAACGTTCAGTACTCGTCGGCCAAATTGAGTGCATCCCTATAAAATGTTCTGTGATATGTTACTGCGCAGTGCTAGCTCATTCCCCTCTTCGCACTGAACTGCCAGCGACCTGGTGTTGTCGACGGCAGACTGCGAGCGTAGCGAGGCTCGCTCGCCAGACCAAGGTCCTCGTAGTCACGATCCGATTCGCTTGGTCGGTCTTTGACATCTATCCTTCCCTTCACCCGCCACCATTATGTACCTCTCAGATGTTCCTTCTCGCATACGTACGTTTTGCAGACGGGGACGTGGGGAAGGAGCAGGCAGANATTATGTACCTCTCAGATGTTCCTTCTCGCATACGTACGTTTTGCAGACGGGGACGTGGGGAAGGAGCAGGCAGATGTCAAGTGTTGCAGTCGTGTAGTTTTTTTCTTATCCGCTTTACTTTTGTTCAGCAGTTGTATTGCAACCAGTGAACAGCGTGCTCCTTGCGCGATGGTGTCATTAACCATTCATCTCGAAGAGGTGTAAATAATTACACAAATCAGATTAGTTATAGGAAAGACTGGGCACTGGTGCCTTGCTGGTTACAGCACCAGTCATGAACATCATTTATGTGCAATGTTGGCACAGTGATTGAATGGGTTGATAGTGTGAGGTCACTAAATTATGTTACACGGTATTTTTGTTCTGCTATAAGGTTTATGGACAAAATGTGTTGATAGGAAGCAACATGGTTACGTGTGTAAAAACTGGCATAATTGTTTTAAAAATTAAACTTTGGGAAATTGTCATTTATCCAGCACCAGGAAGGCCAAAACTCTCTACGTGACATTACTCTCCCCCCTCCCCCAAACCCACATCATCCACCAAACCTAACTTAAGGTTACCTACGCCCCTGCTTGCCGAATGGTGAAAATATTCTCGGAGCAGACAGAATCTAAGCAGAGCCGTCAAGCGTGTTTAGTTAACCTAGTTAGCTATGAAACAAACTTCCACAGAAAATAGCACTGTGCTGTTGAGGTCGGGTTACAATGGAAAATGCGTACGTAACGAACGTGTACGTATCAAAATGAAAGTAGGCTAGGTATTCTTAATGGCATGGTTGATGGCCATCGTGTACGTAAACAGTCCTGACGTACACTGTAACCATGAACCATGCCATAAAGAATACCTACTTTCATTGTAATACGTACACATTCTTAATGTAAAAGTTTTTCATCGTAACGCGACCTTCACCCCGAATTTGTGGCGCTTGTGCTGTGGCGAAACAGACGATACTGGCCACCACTTCGTGGCTTTTAAGATACGCACGGGATGCTTAGCAGTCCAATAAAGCGCCGAGAAAAAAAATCTTCAATTCAACAAAACTTGTTTGACTCAACCAAGTTAATTGTATTGGGGCTATTAAATATTTCGTTACTGAAACAAAATTGATTCGTTCTTATTTGATTGCCTCAGACGTTTTAATTTGCTTCGCGCAATTGAACAGTTGTATGGCTGCATGGACAGTAATTTCTAAATTACATTTTTAGTGATCTCTGCTAAAGCTATTAGTATATCAGTCAATGTTTTTGGGTTTATAGGAACACAAATTAAAAAAGTTGTGTAGATAATACTGAGCTATACCTTTTTTCTTGCTTTATGTTGAAATTGTTTTATTGAGATTGTGTGATGCCAATATTAAATTTCACCAAACACACCAACAAACACTGCTGTTATTCTTACTGTTACAGAAATGATAAGAATTTTAACCGTATATTATAGCCATTTCTTGGCTATCTTGGGAGTAATTATATTCCGGCTTTACTTCAGTTTTTCTGGACTCTGGAGGATATTTTAAAGTTTTCAACCACAGTTACAAGCATCGGTTCTACTAAACACTGAAACGTAATTTTCTTAAAGATCTGATGTAGTAAACACGGCATGTGTGTGTAAAAATATTTTTATTCTAGATCGTAACTAAAGTTTTTGAAGTGTCCCTCTACAAGGCAGGTTTGTTGTTGGACGCGTAATACAAATTTTTAAGGCAAACTAATATACTAGTCAGCAGTAAGCAGTCCAGAACGAAATAAGTCTGTCAAGGCATGTCCCTTATTGCAAATAATATCTTGAAACCCTTGAACGTAACCTGAATTGTAATTTTTATTTGTAATATATTTAAGTTTTCTGTGTGAATCTGCGGAACGTTTATAGAGAACTGCGTAATGCTTTCCTACAAATTTCCCTTCAATGGTTAAGGATGCGCGCTTAAATTCTTGTAATTACACGCAGCCATAGGCGCAGAGTATGTTTCTGGGGGGAGGGGTTTGCCCTTCACTTTTCAGCCAGCAGAGGCGTTGCTAAGTATTGACAGCTTAAAGTAGACTGCTTGCGTCGTTCTTTTCAAAATAAATCTTTTGTATAGGTGTTTACATAACCAAGAACAGAAATATTGGAGTGGGAATTACGTTTAAATATTTAAAATCTTGGCCTACATGATAATGCCTACTGCGGGACCGATCGAGCGAAAGAACGATAGCGTTTTACATGGTATAGACGGTTCACGGTAAAGTGAGCACTTTTGAAAGTCCTCTCATTTGGAATAATAGTAAATAAATATAGATTATTTTCGCTTTAGACGTTAACTTCCGAGTGTGGTGGAATATACACATGGTATTTATACAAATCACTATTTATTTAAAAAGATGGTTAATGGATAAAAAATAACTGAAAGGGAAAAGTAACTAGGGCCTCAAAAGTGCTCACTTTACCGTGTACAGCCTATAGCTTGCTCGCAGAAGCGGTGGAGCTCTAATCCATTCAGTTACTTCACACTTTTCTGAAGCCCTGGTAAAGTTTTACTTCAAGGATATTCCTCCACCTCGTGCGAGCTACGCTTAACTAAGTCCAGAAAATTACCCCAAAGGATAACGCGCCGCATTCGTGCGCACTCAGTTGTAATAATATTTTGCATGGGAACTATTTCTTACTAGGCGCTACCAACACAGATACCGTTATTCATATTTATTATAAATTAAATATTGTAGTTTATAAAAAAAATATAGGTAGAACTTCAATTTAACGAAAAGTTAGATACTTTTGTTAGCAGAGGTATACAACGCTTATGATACATGGCATATTTAGGAAATAACTAAACGTCATACATTTTGTGTTTTTTTTAAGGGTTTAATTTTTAAAAAATATGAAGAAACCGTGAATATAGTCTATTCGCGGTTTTTTCACACTTTTTGTATCAAACCTTTGAAAAACTACCCCATGTATGACGTATTTGGTTGTTTCCTAAATATGGTACACATCACAAGCGTTTCATACTTGGGTTAACATAAAAAATGCATTTTTCTTGGTTAAATCTAACTTTTACTTATAACTTACCTATAAATGATCAAAATTTATTTATAATAAATATGAATTAAAACTGAGAGAAAATAAGTGTTTTGGTAATGCCTAGGAAGAAATAGTTCTTATGCACAGAATATTATTACACTGAGCGCGCACGAATGCAGTGCACTATCTCTTTGGTGTAATTTTCTCGACTAGTTTAGCTTTGTATGCATGAGGCGGAGGAATATCCTGCAAGTAGAACTGAAGCAGGGCTTCAGAAACGTTTGAAGCAACAGTGGATGAAATATATATAAATATATATATTACACACACACACACACATACACACTATAGTTCACGTGTCACAATCATAGCTACTGCGACTCTAATGCGGGGAATGGTCCCAGGTGACTGCCGACGGTTAATTGTGGTTGGTGTGCATCGGGTCGGGGTGTGCCCTCGGCAGCGAACAGTCGCGGCCAGGCAACAATGGACCGTACAGGGCCGCCTCGCCCGCCGATTGTGCAGAATGCGGCCCTCCTGGGTTTGCGGGGAGGGTGGTTTTTGCGCATCTGCCGGCAGTAATTTGCCGCTCGACTGGAACTAACGCCCTTCCGGCACGGCAGCGCAGCCGCCCTGGGACTCGCTAACACGCTACTGTCCGCTAATGTTAGCAGTGGACGGCTTCGTATCGTGATCCCGTCTTCAATCACGTCACATTGACGCACTTAGAATTATGGTAAAACATTGCGATGTCGAAAAATAGCTGTTTACAAACTGCCATTAGAGCCCCGTAAATACAGCAAGCTAATGGGCGATATTCATTCGTTATATCTTACCGATTTTCGTGCGATGCACTTTATAACTTCTGTGTTATTAATAGATAGCAATTTTATAAAAGTATACATACATCCCAGTTAATAATTTAACGGATTTTATTAGTTACCGAAAGTGTAGATATATATTAAAGTACACTTTATTTTTATCCTTGTTTGTTGACGATTTTAGTCGTGGTTAATATCACAACTCCTTCAATGACTAAATAACACGTTTTCTACGAAAATGTTTATTGCTTTCCTCCTTAATTTGTTCTGAATTTTTTAAAGTAAGACTGCAAGTGCTGCAATTTCTTGCAATCGTGGCAGTGGCGCATATGTAAGTAATAAAATAACAAATACAATATAGTACATTCTTAAAAAAGAATATTTGATGCAATAGTAGAAAGGGCATGTGTCGGTTGCATAAACTTCTTGCTAATGAACACCGTTGAACAAAAGAAATGCTTGTAAACAAACTCGGAAGAGATTATTTACGTAGTTCTGTTCTAGGACACGGCATTCTGGTCTCACATGTTTGGAAGACAGCTGTGATGGTAACATTTCGAGAGATAAAGAAAGTTGTAAATGTGCATAATGTGGCGCAGCTGCAGTCTACTGACATTATAAAAACCAGAAGCCACAAGAAATGTGTAGATACAAATTTCATAAATATTCCATAGTTCCAGGCTCGTTAAAACTTACAACGGTTGCGAAAGCGTACGTGGTGTGGTTATTTAATGCTCCTACCATTCCTGACCCGTACCCACCGTGCGACACAAGAGAAAACTTGCGTCGTCGGGGACATACATACTAATGATTATATTTGCGTGGCATATGTTTGGCGTCTAAGGGTTCAACGAAAGTTTTTTTTCCTTTTTTATCGGCATGGGAAAAATTTTGTATTTAAATATACGTAACGGTTAGTTGAAGTCGGTTCTTTAAAAACAAATCCGTCCATAACTGCATATATGTCAATACATAGAATATTTGTAGTAATTTAGCATCAATCGTGAAAATTAGTTTGGTGTCGTAACATTTTAAGGTTCGGTTTCGTCTATTATGCAGACATTCTTGGTTTTCGTGTCATAATTTCAGTTTGAGGTATTATTGGAAAAGTTTGATTAGAGAAAATTTACAATTTTTCTAGTTTTTTAATAAGACTTTTGTATCTAATTTTCATTGTGTGTTATTTTTTGTTTGCAAAATGGGAGGAACTTATTGACAAAATAGAAATATGTTCCTGACATTTTACAACAGGCAGATGCCACACAAAAAAATTACGCACACAAATAACTCGTAAAATGTGAATTTTCTATAATCCCACGTTGTCAGTAATTACTATTAATCCGAAATTATTACGCGAAAACGAATTTCTGCGAAAGGGGTATCCCCGAACTTTAATGGTAACAGTGCAGTTTTAAATTGGCAGCCGTTAAGAAATGTAATTGTAATTGGTAGTTGATTTGCCTTGTAAATAATTCGGAATAATTATATAATTTAATTACAATAGGGTACGATTATTTTTAATAATTAGTTAGTATGAAAAAGAAGGCAAGATCACGACGACGTAGAGGGCCCATGAAATGTGCAAGATGTCCCGATGGCAGAAAACCCGCAGTCTTTGTGTTATAGACCTAGCAGGTGTGGTGTTGAAGCACTTTTGAGGCACCTAACTGGTTTCTCTTTTATCCATTGAGTTACCTTCGGTGACCAAATTAAGTGTAAACATTTGTTAACATTGTCGAAAAGCCCGTGGCTATAATTCTTTGAAAGTGGTACAAAAAATAAATAATAGTTTCTACGGAGCGAAGAGGTATAATGGTAATACACCGGACACTCACTCGCGAGGACAAGAGTTCAATTCCCGGTCTAGCCATTCTGGTTTGGTATTTACATGATTTTCCGAAATAATTCCATGCCTGTGCAGGGATTGTTCCTTGATAAAAGGTAGTGTGGCAGATTCCTTCCCCGCCCTTTAATGTCCGCGTAGTAGATTCCCTCCTTTAACGACCCTGCTGTCAAAACATTATAAAATCTCGCACAAATAAGAAAAAAATGTCACAGTTAGGCCAGTTGTTATTTCACTTTGCTAAAAAGAAACAATTTTGTTGCCACCAATTATCACACTTCATTTCGCACTTTATAACATTGTAAAATAAATTTGCTTCTCATTCGTTGCCGGTGTTATAGTTGGATATGCCGTCATAATGTACACAATTGAAAGGTACGGGCTGGTATTTTATTTTCAGAAATTGATTTGAAAAGTACTGATTCACAAGAGCGTAGCGTTCGTTCTAAGACATCCAGACGCCCGGCGTTGCCTTTTAAAAAAAGATTGGTAAATTTGTATTTTTAAGATGCGAGCCTTGTGTTTGCTTCTGCTGGTTATGCGTGTAGCGTAGAACGCCAGTAGCAGAGTCTATTCCCTCTTTATTATTCCTGCCTCTACACTTGAAACGCCCGCTCAGGTCGGCGTTTGACCCTGGTATCTTTAGGGTATATGGGGCCGCGGTGGTGTAGTGGTCAGACTGCTTGCCTCCCGCCTAGGCCAGCCGGGTTAGATTCCCAGCGGGGTCACTCCCGGATTTTCGCATGTGGGAATCGTGCCGGACCATGCCGCTGGTCGCCGTGTTTTGCATGGGGATCTCCCGTTTCCCCCGCCCTTTCATTCAGGCGCTGCTCCATACTCATCTCGCTTCACCCTCATCGGCTCTCAAGACCTCGATGTTAACAGCCGCCCATCCTTTAGGGTATGTTACCGGAGCGTGGTAGAGAACAAGCTCCGCAGACCGGTCCATCTTGCCGCTGTCCACATGCGCACGACGTCAGCGTACAGGGAGGCAACGACGAACGTATCGCCTTTCTTTTCATCACAAACCGAGAAAAGCGTATGGTGGCGATTTTGTATCTACCTCCTGCATGTAATGAGTTTAATTGATGTCATGATAACGTAATCTCGGCAAAATTCTTTGCAATGGTATCGTAAACAACCCACTATCCATCAATCCATGTGCTGTTAGTCAGTCTATTCGCGGGTTCTATACACTTTTTGAATCAAACCTTTAAACAATCGCTCCATCTACGATGCGTTTGGTTGTGTACTAAACATGAATAAAACCAGCGAGAAAATGTGTTTTGGTAATGCCTAGTAAGTAATAGTTCCTACATGCACACTATGATTACACTGAGTGCGCACGAATGCGGTGCATTGTACGTTTGGTGCAATTTTCTAGACTCGGCTAAGCTTAGATTGCATAAGGCGGAGGAATATCCTGCAAGTATAACTTTAGCTGGGCTTTAGAAAAATTGGAAGTAACCGGGAATGGACTATAGCTGTAAACACGAATGCGTAATCAAGTTTTTTTTTTTAAGGGTTTCGCCTGCCTGCAGCTGAACTGCGTCGCAGTGTGTTGGAAATCCTGATTTTTCGACGAAACTATTAAATGTGCCCACAGTATGTTTACCTGCAAAAAAAAAAATATCATACCCCAGACGAGGGAGGAATGGTACTTTGAACTTATCACGCATGGCGTAAATATTATTTCGAAGCCCTCCAATATAGTTAAAAAAAAAAAAGGGTTTTTGAGACTGCCGTGTCTTAACACATACTAGCCGGACAAGAGTCGAACTACGATAGGAGCCAGTATTTAACTTTGCTACAGACTTTTCTTCAATAAATGATTGGGTTACAACTGAAAGTCCCATAGGTAAACGCAGCACTAAGAAAACGGCGCTTCTCTGCTAAGAAAAGGAGAAAAACGATGCAACTCTTTCAGGGAGGAGGGTAAGGACCTACATGCTGTTCCAAAGACATAACCCTGCAATACGACACTGTTGATTTGTGAAGCAGTTATTAGGGGAGGTTCGCCACCTTGGAGGGGCGTGCGGTCAGAGTAGGGCACGCTAGTTTCGCGCCTGCACGTCGGGGCTTTCAGCGTGGAGGTTGATGTTCCGTGGTACTTTCCTCGTCGGCGCGCACGGCTTGCCGTCGTCGCTCTGCGGCGTTCGTTAACCACAGCTTTCGACGTCGCGGTGCTGTTAACTACGGCGACCCGACCATCTGCGTCGTCTTCCACGCAGTCGTATAGCCTACGGGTCGCGTCAACCGCAGGAAGAATATACTGAAGGTGAGGCAGAACCATTTTCATCCGTGGCTCGCGTTCGACCGCAGTAATACCAATCGCACGTGCAAACTCTGAGATTTGCCTTCAAGTTTAGTTTTCAGCAATCATTGTTTTGTAAAATTGTGTAGCTTAACTTGAGTATACCCCAGTCACATTAAAACTCTGTTAAACGAATTGCAATAAAATTATAACGCATGCATGTGTTTATCTAGACAGAATGCGAACACTCCAGTTCACTTGATTGGTTTTTGACAGTTACGTTATCTAATATATAAAATTCTCCCGTCACAGTGTTAGTCACTGAACTCCGAAACGGCTGGACCGATTTTTATGAAATTTTTTATGTATACTCGGTAGGTCTGAGAATAGATTTATATCTATTTTTTACACCC
>NQII01006716.1:0-10458 GCA_002778355.1 Clitarchus hookeri
TGGGCAGTCAGCATGTGGCCCCTGTGGGCAGTCAGCATTTTGCTCCTGTGGGATGTCAGCATGTGGCCTTATAGGGAGTCAGCATCTGGCTCATGTGGGCAGTCTGAATGTTGACCCTGTGTGCAGTCAGTGTGTAGCCCTGTAAGCAGTCTGCATGTGGCCTAAAGGCAGTCAGCATGTGGCCCCATGTGCAGTCAGCATGTGGCCCCTGTGGGCAGTCAGCAGTTGCACTCATAAACAGTCAGCATGTGGCCCCTGTGAGCAGTCAGCATGTGGCCCCATGGGCAGTCAGCAGTTACACTCATAAGCAGTCAGCATGTGGCCCCATGTGCAGTCAGCATGTGGTCCTCATGGGCAGTCAGTGTGTGGCCCCATGGGCAGTCTGCAGTTGCACTCATAAGAGGTGATGGGATGTCAGCATGTGGCCTTATAGGCAGTCAGCTTCTAACTCACATGGACAGTCAGAATGTTATCCCGGTGTGCAGTCAGTGTGTAGCCCTGTTAGCAGTCATCATGTGACCCCATGGGATGTAAGCATATGGCGCCATTTGNCAGTGTGTAGCCCTGTTAGCAGTCATCATGTGACCCCATGGGATGTAAGCATATGGCGCCATTTGCAGTCAGCATGTGGCCCTTGTGGGCAGTCAGCATGTGGCCCCACTGGGCAGTCAGCAGTGGCATGTGTGCACAGCAGCATGTGGCCCCTGTGGGCAGTCAGTGTGTGGCCCCAATGGGCAGTCAGCATCTAGGTCCCATGGGCAGTCAGCATGTGGCACCCATGGGCAGTCAGCATGTACCTTTGTGGGCAGTCACTGTGTGTCTCCTTTGGGCATCAGCGTGTGGCTCCCATTATCAGTCAGCATGTGGCCCCTGTGGGCAGTCAGTGTGTGGCCCCCATGGGCTCTAAGCAAGTGGCTCCCATAGGCAGTCAGAATGTGGCTCCCATGGGCACTCAGCATGTGGCACCCATGGGCAGTCAGCATGTAACTTTGTGGCCAGTCAGTGTGTGTCCCCTTTGGGCATCAGCGTGTGGCTCCCATTATCAGTCAGCATGTGGCCCCTGTGGGCAGCCAGTGGTGGCCTATGTGGGCAGACTGCATGTGGCCCCTGAGGACAGGCAGCATTGCCCCTGTGGGCAGTCAGTGTGTGGCCCCCATGGGCAGTCAGCGTGTNGCCCCTGAGGACAGGCAGCATTGCCCCTGTGGGCAGTCAGTGTGTGGCCCCCATGGGCAGTCAGCGTGTGGCCCCCGTGGGCATCAGCATGTGGACCCCATGGGCAAGCAGCGTGTGGCCCTCGTGGGTATTAGCATGTGGCCCCCATAGGCAGGCATCATGTAACTTTGTGGGCATTCTGTGTGTGTCCCCTGTGGGCAGTCGACATGTGGCTCCCATGGGCAGTCAACATGTAACCCCTGTGGGCTGTCAGCCTGTGGCCCCCATGGCCATTCAGCGTGTGGCCCAGTGGGCAGTCATCATGTGGCCCCTATGGGCAGTCAGCATGTGGCTCACATGAGCAATCAGCATGTGGCCCCTGTCGGCAGTCAACATGTGGCTCCCATGGGCAGTCAACATGTAACCCCTGTGGGCAGTCAGCATTTGACCCCTGTGGGCTGTCAGCCTGTGGCCCCCATGGCCGGTCAGCGTGTGGCCCAGTGGGCAGTTATCATGTGGCCCCTATGGGCAGTCAGCATGTGGCTCACATGAGCAATCAGCATGTGGCCCCTGTCGGCAGTCAACATGTGGCTCCCATGGGCAGTCAGCATGTTTGGCCCCCATGGGCAGACACTGTGTGGCTCCCATGGGCAGTCATCAGGTGGCCTCTGTGGGCTGTCAGCATGTGGCTCAGTGGGCAGCCAGCGCGTGGCCCCTGCTGGCACGTCACTGTGTGCATCACAGCACATCAGATCTAGGTACTCATGCGCCAACCGCCCGAGCGGTCCATATAAGATTAAGTACTTTTTTACAGTACCATGTAAATATCTAGATTAAGACCATANTGTGTGTCCCCTGTGGGCAGTCGACATGTGGCTCCTCATGGGCAGTCAACATGTAACCCATGTGGGCAGTCAGCATGTGGCCCAGTGGGCAGTTATCATGTGGCCCCTATGGGCAGTCAGCATGTGGCTCACATGAGCAATCAGCATGTGGCCCCTGTCGGCAGTCAACATGTTTGGACCCCATGGGCAGCCACTGTGTGGCTCCCATGGGCAGTCATCAGGTGGCCTCTGTGGGCTGTCAGCATGTGGCTCAGTGGGCAGCCAGCGCGTGGCCCCTGCTGGCACGTCACTGTGTGCATCACAGCACATCAGATCTAGGTACTCATGCGCCAACCGCCCGAGCGGTCCATATAAGATTAAGTACTTTTTTACAGTACCATGTAAATATCTAGATTAAGACCATAATATGTTCTCCCCATTTAAAACCATGTATATATGCAATATTGACCATGTATGCACCAATGTAAGACTAATTGTAAGTATCACTATTGTACCTCAATTGTGTGGAAGGGAGCCTCACTACCCCATATTATATAGGGTATAATAAATAGTAAATCATGTACCAATCTATAAATTAGGATAAGCATTGTTTTATGCACACTGGGTTATAATACAAGTTTCCCAGCTTTTATTAATTTTGTAAATAATTGTTAATATAGTTTACACTTATTATGTTAATGGCTAAATTATGCTAACTTGGAATACCCNTAATTGTTAATATAGTTTACACTTATTATGTTAATGGCTAAATTATGCTAACTTGGAATACCCCAATGGGTTGGAACTTGCAAATTGTACAAATGCAAAGGATATGAAATCCCTGTGATTAAAAGAGGATCCTATCTCTTAAAAAAATATATTTATACAACATATATTTCTTTCTTAATATTAATAAGTTCGCAGTTTTTCGGGGAAATTGAAAATCATGAGTTTGAAACTTGGAAATTGTGCAAAACATATTTAACGATTTATAAGAATGCTTTTCCCAGCAATACAAAAATTAGGTTACAGGCTTTTAAGTTTCAAACTACAGTAAAGGAAATGAATATTCTCTNGCTTTTCCCAGCAATACAAAAATTAGGTTACAGGCTTTTAAGTTTCAAACTACAGTAAAGGAAATGAATATTCTCTTTCACATTTGATTTACTCTGTACAGGAAGGTACTACACATTATTAGTTCTCCCCTATTCCAATTCTTAAAACAAAACATTGCGTTTTTTTTTTCAAGCTATTAAAATGAAAATTATTTCATGCTCAAACACTTCTTATTAAGTGCATGCATTTTCTATACCTTTTCCAAAAAATATTGCTGTATGCTGTGACATTACATACGTTCTTAAAACACTTTAGTCANTTCAAGCTATTAAAATGAAAATTATTTCATGCTCAAACACTTCTTATTAAGTGCATGCATTTTCTATACCTTTTCTAAAAAATATTGCTGTATGCTGTGACATTACATACGTTCTTAAAACACTTTAGTCAATGTTTCTCAACTGTATTACTNATATTGCTGTATGCTGTGACATTACATACGTTCTTAAAACACTTTAGTCAATGTTTCTCAACTGTATTACTACTTTTGGAAGTGGCCCACAAGATGTTATAGGTACTATGCAGGAGGTATGTGCTTCACATCCTAACGACTTTGTCTATATCCCTAAGAGGTCCTAAGCATGTCTGGCATTGGCTCGTAATGTTTCATGGTTATTCAAAGTACATTTCATGGAATAGTGTATTCAACACTCCAGTTATTTCTGTTCATAGCACTTGGCCTTTACATTTCCCACCTACAAAGTGCTACAGAGTTGCACATGATAGGGACGTCCAGAGAAGTCTTTCAACACTCTGCGATATCTAGGCTGGGCTGAACATGTATGCCACATCGACGTATGCATTTCGAACATCAAAAGCTATTTCATAACCGAGTTCTGTTAGGGAATTTAAAATAGCTTGCATAAAGCACCCAGTGATCTAATGACTTTTATGCTTGTGAGGAGTAATTTATTTTGTATTAATTTTGTTTGATTAAATTTAGTGTACTTATATATAAATAACAAACAACAATTTTTTAATAGTGTTTTCATTGAATTAACTTTCAGGACAGTAATAAGTTTAGAGAAAAACATGAAATTCCATTATTGCTTCTTTAATTGCAATATAATGTGTGACAATGTAACCATCGATTGTTGTGTAACACATCAAAAAAATTTGCAGTTGGGTCACAGTTATGGGATAGGAAAATTATGTTTTTAAATAATTACTTCTAAGTGAGAAAACTGGTTTTCACTTTTTTTATTTTTAATGCAGGCTGTATTGTGTCCCTGATTTCACAGAGTTAAACATATTTTTAGACATTATTTGATTAGTCTAAAAAATGAAAAATCTTTCAATTATACAATGTTTTTATTCTTTTTTCCTCTGCCTTTTTTCTTCTGTATACAGAAAAAAATTATTTAAATTTTTATTTAAATTAAGAGAATATTGGCAGGGTAGACGAGACAGAGACACGCATTGGATTTGGATATATTAATACTAGGAAAATATTGTATCCCGTAAATGCAATATGCTTTATGTTTATTTTGTGAAATTGTCATACTGTGTAAATAAGATTTTATACACCAGGAATTAATTAAAATAAATATTGTATTTATTTTAGAATAAATATAGTAATTTCATATATGTAAGATATACAAAAACAAATAATTTCACATTCAAATACCTATTCTTTACCCTATTTGTCACAAATATAGGTACTCATATTTAATTTGGTCCACTGAGCATTTGGATTATGTGAAATTCGGAAAACTGCATCTACTACACAATTTATAACTGTCATATGATTAATCAATTAGAACATTGAAAGAATTCAAATATTTTTTCC
Organism: Clitarchus hookeri; assembly: GCA_002778355.1. Classification (NCBI taxonomy): domain Eukaryota; kingdom Metazoa; phylum Arthropoda; class Insecta; order Phasmatodea; family Phasmatidae; genus Clitarchus; species Clitarchus hookeri. Next base: position 4,882 of record NQII01006716.1, read on the forward strand.
CGAACTTTTGCCTAATCTGTGTTTGAATTTATCAGACGATTTTATGTGTGACTTACTGAAATATTACACATCCATTTTGTGTGGCTGTGGCCACTGTAATAGATTGTTATTCTGTGAATTTATGTGTGAATATTAAAATAAAATAAAAACTGCAGTTTTGTTTATAGCTACATCCGCCCTGAAATGGAATTTATGTCAAACATTAACATTCCCGCAAACATTATTCATGATATTACTGGAACTGGACAAACATGTGTTGATGATTACTGCTGTGTTTACCTCTTGCAATACCCAGCTTTAACAAGAGAAGAAAAAATAAAATACATCTGTATAAAAAGGGGATTTTTAAAGCTTAAGGACAATGGTTAGGTAGGTGGCCTGTCTGTTATTGCTCAAACTCAATTAATTGTTTGCCTGTACCAGAATAGAAGTGGGTGGTAGCCACATCTCTAATGAATGACGAGGACCTAGTATGACACACTGTTCATCTTGCCTGAAGCAGACAAAGTGGAGTAAATTAATTCATAATGATAGTTTAAAATGTTAGGATTCAGTAGTCAGACCACCTATTGAAAGCACCAGTATTCTGTTAGTATGTTAGAGGGTCATGTTGCAATATTCATGAATGGGGAAACTGCAGTCCGTCGTACATACATAGTATACCATATAACCATACCTCGCAGCTGCTAATGCATCACAAGTACCCTTGACTGAATTATTTATTTATTGATGTAATTTGGTTGATTGTGTTGGAAGGTTTTAGTTGGCCCTTAAATGTGAGATCTTAAGTGCCAATGAAGGTGAAATGGGAAGAAGATGGAGCTGCTGCAAAATGCAAGGTTGTGGGAAACTGAGTTCTCCGAGGAAACTTGCCAGCCAACAGTAACATACACCATATCTCACACATGCAAAAAATTAGGTAACCTCACCAGTAATCTAATCTTATATTTTCTTGGTGGGCATCAAGTAGGCTGACAGTGTGTCCATCTACAGGCGAAATGTCAGGAAATTTTCACCTGGGTCAGGGAAAATGTAAATAATCGCTACTATGCAAAGGTTGTTAGTTGTGTGAATGTAGAATAATGTAATTGTGAGCAAATGCATTTTTTGATTTCACTTAAGGGTGTGTAACTGGTAATAATACAACTTTGACTAGTGACTTATGGCCTATATGTGCAAAATTAAGAATTTGTGTGTTTGTAATGAGCAATCGTACGAAGTAAATATATTTCAATGCGAGAAATATCGATGGGCAGAATAAAATGTTAGCCCTGCTTGCTTGGTCTGTAACATCATAATTTAATTCAACATCAGTAAAAGCACACTTTTTTGTCAGCTGTTGAAAAAAATTATATTGAAAGGTTTCTGTGCTGAAAATAGATCAGGAAAAATAAGTTATGGCAAATGTGTTAGATAACAAGGTTATGCACAGGCTCTCTCCCCCTTTTTTGTGCTGAAAGAGCATCTGAGCTTGCTGTGTCAGTAGGTGGGCAGCTGTCCTTAATCTGTCCTCCCCTGGCCTCTTTCAAGTGCAAGTCCACTACATCGTGGGAGGTGTGGGAAGATATCAATGCAGATGTGACATTGGAATGTCATTGCAGTGTCTCTTCGGATCTGTGCGGACGTGTCCACGTTCCGCAGGTGCTCTCTTCTTTCAGATGGCACAATGTTACTGTGATAGTTGGAGAGCATGTGAACACACAACAATGCAAACTGCTGGGAATAGGGGTTACATAACTATGGCACACATATAGTAACACAAAGAGGCAAGTGTACCAATGTGTGTATAGTTCAGATGTTTGTGTTGTATGTTTTGTACCCAGCACTCCTACACTCAACTTCGTTTTCTCCATTCTCTTAAGACCCCGAGCGAGGAAGCTACATCATACCACATAATGAGCACATTTTTGTAGAAATACACACAGCATTACAGACAGACCTCGCTTGCTTTGGTGGAGTGATTGGGCAATTTTGAATTTGTGGAGTAGAGACATGGAGACTCATAACTGTTAGTTTTAGAACTGGATAATTTAAGTAACTTTAAAATTTAAGAAATCATTGTGTATTAACACTATTTTCACCTTATTTGCAAAAGGAAATATAAAACCTAAAGAATAACGAGAAAAAATTTAATCCATATCATATGCAAAGCAAAATATTTTCTTGAAAATCTCTATTAATATTTAAACACAATTTGTAAATTGCATTTAACACAACCATAATCACACCAATTTAAAATCCTATTACGCAGAACAATGGCATGGATACTTCAAACCAAGCATACAACAAGAATGAGAGACAAAGAATGACAACAGCACAACCAAAGCAAATACATTTCTCAATTGAAAACTAAACTGTAATGGGTTGAAAAATGGACAAACCTTTAAACTGGCTCAATAATTGTACTCAGCTGGAGGTAGATGCAGCTCACACATGAAACAAACAAAACATAACACTAATTAATATAATAAAAATGAAGTGGCTTTAAGGTGGACGATAGCAGTTCTCACTGTCTCCTCATGGCGAATGTCTCAGGAGCTGCATGCGGTGTTCGGAAGTGGTATCTGCTTGTATCAAGAACAATTGCTAGGCACTGTGCATATCAGGCTGCGTAGCAGGAACTCCTTGGTGAAACATCCATAATAGGGTGAAGCAGCTTACTGCAGGTGAGATCCATTGATAACAAATTTGTTAGCGAGGAGCTGACTACAGATGCACACCCGGGCACTTTATGGCACATTCATTTTAATGTCTAGGATATGTAAGCATAAAATATGTTGAGTCTTTCTTTATATTCATATGTTTATTTGCACCATACACACAATTTATCAAATGTCAGTCAGAGATAATTTCTTGCTATAGCATACTGCTGATGTGAGAGCAAAGAGACATTTCATTATGCACTGCATTTTATGTGCTTGGATAACTTGGCATAGTAAGCTAGTGAGAGGTGCGACATCACAATAGATTTTCTCTGTATTAATACTCCGTACTAATCAGTTTACTCATTAAGTGTGCAGAGGTGAATTGTAGCAGACAGGCATTAAAAATAATTAGATTTTCAAGATCTTGGGAGGCAACATTTTGAAATTATTTTGCATCCAATGTTGACACAGTCATCATAATGGCAGGCAGGTTGTCCTGATGTCAATGTGTGGCTGAACATCAAGGAGGTGTATCTCGCAGGACCAATTTATCTGCGGAAACAGTAGTGACTCGAAGCTATGCATTTGGAGAAGCCACATGGCTTATACAATTGCCAGACATTTCCCCTTCTTCATAGATATCATGCCTATCGGTAGCAAATAGTAGAGAATTATTCTTTTGCAGATACGCGATATGTAGCTTTGACGCGCCACACACTGCAAGTAATGTTAAGGCAGTGACATAATTTAAAGATAGCAAACAACTCTTTCATTTTAAGGCAACTCTGGACCAATTATGCCTGAATTGAATTACATTAAACCTTTCTATAATTCACTGTCCATTGTAGCCAATTCAATGGAGTTATGATGTGTTATCCTCTTCACCCTTTAAGGGCCGGAATAGAAAGGCAGAAACTTATTGCTTATATGTAAATTCCAGAGGATGTTGAATGTTTTATAAACGAACTGAACTTAAACCTATTTGCATGACTGTAAAGAGCGTTCTCTTCCCATTCTTGGCTTGCTTAACACAAGTCTGCAGATTTGAAAAATCGTGGTTATACCAAACATTGTATCAATTGCAGTACTTGCTGTTGGTTAGCCTCTGCAGCCTCCCGATTTTTACATCTGGGTTTTTCAACAAAAGGGAGGGGCTATTGGTCGTTTCGAATGATCTCTGAGAAATGTTTTGTTGTGTGTCTAACCCATAGAGGAATGAACGACATTGGTGTGTAGGTATTCCAGATATTGTTGTTGGTCGCCCTAGCTCTTAATTGTTTTTGTGCGACAGTATCGTGAGCATTCTTCCAAGTTCACGCATGAAGAATTCACCGAGGAAATGGGATTATAGGGACATGAATACTGGTGCTTTGAAAAGAATAAACACCTGCTTCAGATACGCTGCTAATTCCCATGTCCTGAAATCCGTATATAAGCACACTTAATCATTGTCTTATTGGCTCCCTTAATTGTACTATTGTGCACATTTTACTACATTTCGAAGACAAAAATTCTGTTTTTACTCTACATACTTAACAGGTCAGTGTCGGAGAACTGTCAATCGAGACACCTTCTTATAGAGCTTTTTTCATTAATTTTGTCTATTATGTACAGTGCCACATGGTGTGGGGTGAATACATTTTCGTTACAAAAGGCAGTACTGCTGGATCTGAAACTGTCTCCCCATCTCTATCTTTCTCGGTGATGTGTAAGGCTGCTGAATTTTTGGGTCTTCAAAATGTTTTTATTTTAAGATAGTGGGATTGCATTTATATAGAATTGTAGGTCAATAAAAAATAAAATCCTTTTCTTAAAGTGTTAGTTAGTTCTCTGTAACCAAGACNATTTATATAGAATTGTAGGTCAATAAAAAATAAAATCCTTTTCTTAAAGTGTTAGTTAGTTCTCTGTAACCAAGACAGCCACTTATTTAAACAGTTAATTTTATATTTAAATGACTCGCTTTATATTAATAATGACTTGTACATATTTAGTAGATTAATATACTGTAAGTTGTAAGAAAATTTCCATTCATTGTATGACAGTGTGCAAAAAATAAAGCGTGTAAGCTGTAATTTGACATGTTAAATTGTCTTTGCACAGGTATGGATTGAAGGCAATATAATGAAAGAAATAATGNGACTCGCTTTATATTAATAATGACTTGTACATATTTAGTAGATTAATATACTGTAAGTTGTAAGAAAATTTCCATGCATTGTATGACAGTGTGCAAAAAATAAAGCTACATTCGACATTAAACTGTACAATTTAACAGAAACGTGTCCATAGGATTGAAGGCAATATAATGAAAGAAATAATGCAATCACATTCAATTGGCAGGTGTATTAATTATCGCTGATAGCTATTTCAATTACTTTTGCATCACTTTNAATAATGCAATCACATTCAATTGGCAGGTGTATTAATTATCGCTGATAGCTATTTCAATTACTTTTGCATCACTTTTATTGTCAAACACAGACTTTATTATTACTGTGATCACCCCGAATGTAACAGTTAATAATAAAAAAAGATCGTAAACTAAGTATTTGTATATCGATAATTTTAAAATGTGATAAATAAGTTGTTTACAATTCCAACTAAAAAACTGTATTACCATAGTAAAATATGCACAAATATTTTCAATTAATTGGCAAACATAAATAAGAAAACTGATAGAAACACGTCAAGCTTCCGCAACAGACTGATTTATTTGTTCCTTTTTAGCACATACATAGTTACAGTTCAATATAGATGGCGCCACTAGACGTATTTATTTTGATACCAACTACGGAATACCAACACCCCCACTTATCGAAATAAGCAAGTTATTTGGATAACATAGGCACAATACCTATCTTGTTCATAAATTTATAATGTTTTAATAAACATACCCCCTTTGTCAGCAGGTCAGCAGGCATTTCCCCAG
>NQII01006716.1:20431-85540 GCA_002778355.1 Clitarchus hookeri
ACACACACGATAATGAATTTAATCACCTTCAGCACAAATATTGGTCATGTGCTAATATATTTTTATATGTAAAATAAATGATTTAATGACGAAGTGCCCTAAGTGCAGCTCTCTCTCTATATATACTCGTGTATATAGTCTCTGTGCCCGCAGGTCCACTCGCATTGACTACAGAATTATGGTTTAGGTTTTTTTTAAATAAGGATCCCTCTCGCTTCTGGAGAATTCCACCGGTCACCACCATTGCTTTCCACATCCGCGTATGGTAAACCGACTAGAGAAAGTAAATTTTTTGAAATATTTTCTTGCGATAAATGGTTGCCAATATCAACTTTCAGCTGTCTAACTATTTCTGTGCAGGAAAGTGTAAAATCAGGGGGTGTAATTCAGGGATTCCACTGTAGTTACATTTATTATTACGATGATCAGCAGTAGTGCGGTCTGTGAAGAGCACACAAGTTAAAAAGTTCTCTTATGACGTGAGCCAAATTCACGGATCTCCGCGACCGTTCGCTGCGCCGCAGAACGACAGTAGTCCCGGCTGCGCAATGTGCCAACGACACGAACATCGGACGTGGCCGTCAGTAACAGTATCTTGTTGGTGTTTGGGAAAGCACCGCACCCACTTCACCCATTACCGCGTGAGTCAGCTGACGGTCCCACTTTGATCCGACCACGTGGGCGACACCAGGAAAGCCTCGTGGTTTGGATCCAAACAGACTGGCACGTGTGCTCGCACTCAGCGCTGCACCGTTAGGGCAGAACTTCACACATGAGGGCATGTGTGAAGGCGACACCAGGCTTCGTAGCGCCTCTGATCAGGACTCTTGTAAGGAACCAACGCCATTGCACAACACTACGTGTTCCGAGTGTTAGTGGCCCCAAAGAGCAGAGCATAATAATTACCATTTTACCCTAAGTGAAAACCACTAGTGTAAAGTGTTTTTCAACATAACTTCATATTACATCAAAAGCGAAGTGCAACAACTTCCAACTTGGGCCACGGGCTTTCCCCGTTCCGATCTAAGTTTAGACCCCACAGGCATCGCATAACCAGGGACAAGGAAGTTTTTATTAATTTCTTAAAAGTAAAGTAGGAGTAGAAGGGTATATGTTTTATTTTCAGCAGCAATAAGGGATACACTCGCATAAGANTTTCTTAAAAGTAAAGTAGGAGTAGAAGGGTATATGTTTTATTTTCAGCAGCAATAAGGGATACACTCGCATAAGACACGTTATTAGGCAAACGTCTACGTAAACCTATTAACACAAAATTAAGTAGTCATGAATATTATAGAAGTGTGTATAGATTCCAGAGCATGTAACATTATGATAGGGCCAATGTCAAACCACATTTTAGTTAAGGGAATTTTCCCAACCATGCATTGTATCAATTAAGGACTCAAACCAACTTTCGGTTTTTTTTTACGTTCACGCAATTTGCTATTTTCAACATCTTCACGGCAAGTGACCGGATGGACGTCCGCAGCCATTTAGTCTGGAGCAANTCACGCAATTTGCTATTTTCAACATCTTCACGGCAAGTGACCGGATGGACGTCCGCAGCCATTTAGTCTGGAGCAAGCATTCATCGGAGAAGGAAGTGCGGTCAGCGACTGCCGGGCACTTCACCATCTCTTTGTCACTCATCAAGAACAACAGTGTNCATCGGAGAAGGAAGTGCGGTCAGCGACTGCCGGGCACTTCACCATCTCTTTGTCACTCATCAAGAACAACAGTGTTTTACTTTTATCAACTGGAACATTAATTTAACGTTAACTTCAACACCCAGGAGGAACGCCACTCCACCTCCTGCAGNTTTACTTTTATCAACTGGAACATTAATTTAACGTTAACTTCAACACCCAGGAGGAACGCCACTCCACCTCCTGCAGTCTCGCAGCCCCATGAGCTTAATTACGCAACTTAATTCGGAGAGCACGAGCACAGTATTTCCGCATTAGCCCTCGACGGGCTTAGTGCATTGGGCCAGCTTTACGACAACGCGAGCATCGTCATCATGGTACGTGCTGAGTCAAAAGACCTGAAACCCCAGTCAANTTGGGCCAGCTTTACGACAACGCGAGCATCGTCATCATGGTACGTGCTGAGTCAAAAGACCTGAAACCCCAGTCAAGCGTTTTTGATTCCAGGCCTAGCCACTTAAAGGCATGTAGGGAGCTGGACCCAACAACCAGCGTTTTTCAGGGTTTTTTTTTTCAGTGTAAAGTGTACTTTCATCAGTGCTTAATTGGTGTGCGAAGTGGCCTTACAAACTCGCATTTAATTAATTCCATACTGTCATAACCATCCACCTCACAATGNTAATTGGTGTGCGAAGTGGCCTTACAAACTCGCATTTAATTAATTCCATACTGTCATAACCATCCACCTCACAATGGGTACCCACTGCGGTATTGGGTCGACCACGACTGCCCATGGCTAGCAGTTAAACGCAACGTAATTAATTAATCTACAATTAAGACGTAGAAAACCGGGAGAACAACTGAGCCTCCTGGGTGTTTCAGCCATGACCCACCACAGCAGAGCAGTCAGTAAGCAAGAACTTTGCACGAACAAGAGTGCATCCACGACTTCTCTACCATCCTCTACTCAACCCTCATGTCAGTCATAAAATGTGTGTGTGTGTGTGTGTGCGTGGGAAGGGGGAGAGGAGCTTTTAATGTGTTTCATTATTTCTCTACCTAAATAGTAACTATACTATTTCATGAAATGAAAGAGAATGTATGACAGGAAAACAGAATGAGAACACTTGGGTATGTTCAACAAAGTTGTATCTGAGTATCTGTATCAGCTGCTATAGCTGTATAGGAAAAAGCAATATTGAAAAAGCGGTAACTGAACAAATGTAATTATTAACCAAAATAAAATAATATTCAAATGATTTGAAACATGACCTTGAACACTACAAGATCAAGTGCACTTATTCTCTTACTTCCCTTAACCACTTTCTCCGAGACCATCTAACACCCACAGCTCATTAGAGGTGAAACAGGATATACTGTTTTAAGAAACTATTGAACAACACACTGTATGCTTAAAATGGTAAAAGAAACTTACTTTTTTCTTGTAATTTATATTTATTAGTGTCTACAAAAATTAGGGGAATAAAATTGAGTCACTTTCTGCAACAATTTCCAAACAAAAAATGCAGAATCAATAATAATTTTTCCTAAATTTACTTACCATTTTATTGTTATGTCATTAAATACAATCTTCACGTACACATGCCAGCTAATCAATCATATATCAACATAATGTTTGTGGAACAAACAGTTAGCTGCTTCAAAATATAATATGTAAATACAAATACTAATATAGTTGAAATTAGCCACTTCACACTTTATATGGGGTTATAAATTATCCACATCAACAAATTTTTTATGAGTAAGGATATTTAGGAAGAAATTATTGTAATTAACACACACTAAAAATATATAATAAGATATAAGAGTTTTTAAGAAAATAAATATATTAAAACCCCTTTAATGTCTGACCTAGTTATTAGAGAAAAGATATACGTATCACTAGAACAATATATCTTCATTTCTTTTGTTTTGAATCCTAAATCATGCACATGCATAAACAGAATTTTTCTCTAGTATTTTAGGCCCTGTCATCTCTTTTCTGCAAAACTCATTTACTCTTTGTGTTGTTCTAATAGCTTACTGTTCATTTAATTTTGGAAGGGATCTCCAATTTGCTTCCACTTTGTCAACTTATATATTTTATTTCACTAATAGATAACACTGATAAATCTACACCTCAAAAGTAAATCCTTGTGGTACATGATCGGTACGCAGTGTGAAATGGTACCCGTATCAAAAAATGCACATAAAGAAAAATTTCCTACGTTATTATTGACTTTCGTAACAATTTCGCTAATTGTTCGTTACATTCACTACCGAGGTAATATTTTCATTACTTTTTCATGACTTTTAGTGACCTGCAGGCACCCTGCATTACCATTAACTTCACTTACTCAACACTAACTTTTCAGTTGTAGTCACGATAAAAAAATGTTATCTTATGAAGTACTTAAGGACTACAGTAGAACACCAACTTTAAAAACTCGAATTTTATGAAAACTGCAATTTTACATAGTAATTAGAGAAACCATAAAAAAATGCCGAAATTTTACAGATGGGGTTGTGGGAAGGGGCGGAAATGGAGGGGGAAAGGAAAGAATTGTGGGAGAAAATAAAAGCTATGGCAAGGAAAATCAAATAAAGATACTGTACATTTGCTAACCCGCAGTGATAAAATACATGGACTGCAATGTCGCTGTCATGGTATGCTGCAATATAAAAAAAATTGGTGAAATTTAGTTGGAAACTAAGATCTGTGTAAAGTAGTGCCCCTTGCAAACAATACGTGCAACACAGAGGGGTGCTTCCTTATCTCTCCCACACCTCTCTCCTCCCCTACTCGCTCGTAGTGCCCCTTGTATGGTGCGGTGCGCCTTGCAAACAATACGTGCAACACAGAGGGGTGCTTCCTTATCTCTCCCACACCTCTCTCCTCCCCTACTCNCTTTTAATGTGTTTCATTATTTCTCTACCTAAATAGTAACTATACTATTTCATGAAATGAAAGAGAATGTATGACAGGAAAACAGAATGAGAACACTTGGGTATGTTCAACAAAGTTGTATCTGAGTATCTGTATCTGCTGCTATAGCTGTATAGGAAAAAGCAATATTGAAAAAGCGGTAACTGAACAAATGTAATTATTAACCAAAATAAAATAATATTCAAATGATTTGAAACATGACCTTGAACACTACAAGATCAAGTGCACTTATTCTCTTACTNCAAAATAAAATAATATTCAAATGATTTGAAACATGACCTTGAACACTACAAGATCAAGTGCACTTATTCTCTTACTTCCCTTAACCACTTTCTCCGAGACCATCTAACACCCACAGCTCATTAGAGGTGAAACAGGATATACTGTTTTAAGAAACTATTGAACAACACACTGTATGCTTAAAATGGTAAAAGAAACTTACTTTTTTCTTGTAATTTATATTTATTAGTGTCTACAAAAATTAGGGGAATAAAATTGAGTCACTTTCTGCAACAATTTCCAAACAAAAAATGCANTATTTATTAGTGTCTACAAAAATTAGGGGAATAAAATTGAGTCACTTTCTGCAACAATTTCCAAACAAAAAATGCAGAATCAATAATAATTTTTCCTAAATTTACTTACCATTTTATTGTTATGTCATTAAATACAATCTTCACGTACACATGCCAGCTAATCAATCATATATCAACATAATGTTTGTGGAACAAACAGTTAGCTGCTTCAAAATATAATANTACACATGCCAGCTAATCAATCATATATCAACATAATGTTTGTGGAACAAACAGTTAGCTGCTTCAAAATATAATATGTAAATACAAATACTAATATAGTTGAAATTAGCCACTTCACACTTTATATGGGGTTATAAATTATCCACATCAACAAATTTTTTATGAGTAAGGATATTTAGGAAGAAATTATTGTAATTAACACACACTAAAAATATATAATNACATCAACAAATTTTTTATGAGTAAGGATATTTAGGAAGAAATTATTGTAATTAACACACACTAAAAATATATAATAAGATATAAGAGTTTTTAAGAAAATAAATATATTAAAACCCCTTTAATGTCTGACCTAGTTATTAGAGAAAAGATATACGTATCACTAGAACAATATATCTTCATTTCTTTTGTTTTGAATCCTAAATCATGCACATGCATAAACAGAATTTTTCTCTAGTATTTTAGGCCCTGTCATCTCTTTTCTGCAAAACTCATTTACTCTTTGTGTTGTTCTAATAGCTTACTGTTCATTTAATTTTGGAAGGGATCTCCAATTTGCTTCCACTTTGTCAACTTATATATTTTATTTCACTAATAGATAACACTGATAAATCTACACCTCAAAAGTAAATCCTTGTGGTACATGATCGGTACGCAGTGTGAAATGGTACCCGTATCAAAAAATGCACATAAAGAAAAATTTCCTACGTTATTATTGACTTTCGTAACAATTTCGCTAATTGTTCGTTACATTCACTACCAAGGTAATATTTTCATTACTTTTTCATGACTTTTAGTGACCTGCAGGCACCCTGCATTACCATTAACTTCACTTACTCAACACTAACTTTTCAGTTGTAGTCACGATAAAAAAATGTTATCTTATGAAGTACTTAAGGACTACAGTAGAACACCAACTTTAAAAACTCGAATTTTATGAAAACTGCAATTTTACATAGTAATTAGAGAAACCATAAAAAAAATGCTGAAATTTTACAGGTGGGGTTGTGGGAAGGGGCGGAAATGGAGGGGGAAAGGAAAGAATTGTGGGAGAAAATAAAAGCTATGGCAAGGAAAATCAAATAAAGATACTGTACATTTGCTAACCCGCAGTGATAAAATACATGGACTGCAATGTCGCTGTCATGGTATGCTGCAATATAAAAAAAATTGGTGAAATTTAGTTGGAAACTAAGATCTGTGTAAAGTAGTGCCCCTTGCAAACAATACGTGCAACACAGAGGGGTGCTTCCTTATCTCTCCCACACCTCTCTCCTCCCCTACTCGCTCGTAGTGCCCCTTGTATGGTGCGGTGCGCCTTGCAAACAATACGTGCAACACAGAGGGGTGCTTCCTTATCTCTCCCACACCTCTCTCCTCCCCTACTCGCTCTTTTGCACATTCCTATGCTCCAACGCAGAACACACAACAGAAGGTGCCCATAACAGTGCGAGTTACACATCCCACCTTTCACCCCCAACAACATCCTTCCTTAGTCTCGTGCCGTGGTACGATTGCTGTCATCAACTTTGTCAATGTTTTGTTTTCAGATACATTTTACAAAAGTGCTATTATAACATCAAATTGGATTTATTTTTGGATTTTGAGTACAAATTACATTTGAAACTGTCTGTATTGATTGTTTATAACCTAATCAATGCTGCATTTATGGTGTTACAAGAATGCCTGAGGGGCATTTCCGAACTCATGAGGGATGGAGGTCTTAATAAAAATAAAAGAACCAATTTCAATAATTATATTTATTCTCAATGATACAACGAGTCAAACATCTGTTATTTACCCGTCTGAGCGCCCTATTAACTATTATTGTTCTTATTGAGCGCAATATTTAATTACTATCTCCATTTAAAATTAAAATCTTTATAACAGTCTTTACTCTTGCTAATGTCCCTTAAACTGCTCCAGTTATTTCCACACGTTTAGTTAAAACTGTCTATTTCCATCGTCCCGAATGTCTTTTCGCTCACACATCCAGTCCACAGTCCCGCAGATCAGTCCCACTCTTCACTGCACACAAGCTCGCCGACGCACTCTCACAGATCACTTCAGTCGTCCCTCACCGCTCCAGAATCGCCCAACTGTTACATAAGGTCACACGAGACGCCAAACTCTCGGCTCTTAATCACTTACTTCTCAGAGGCCTGCACGTGGTATTTATATTTGAGGTAGGTGCCACCTAGAACGTTCTCGACAATCCAAGTTGTTCTGGGAAAGGTAATGGTGATGGCATTCCTGCGTGATAAATGGAGAAATATGAGCTTCTCAGGCTCAGCGAGGTGCGAGCTGTGATAAGTTTATCGGCGTGTGCGGCGGCATCCTTTATGATANGCTCAGCGAGGTGCGAGCTGTGATAAGTTTATCGGCGTGTGCGGCGGCATCCTTTATGATAGGCCGCTCACCATCGTATAACTGCTGTCCTTCACTTCCACTCACTCGTGCGGGATGCAAAGCAGCAAGCACGTAACACTGGGATTACAATTCTATGTTCGTTTTCAGATTTCTGTTTTGTGCTATTAACTTATTGATGACCCATCCACGTACAAACTCTCACAGATCACTTCAGTCGTCCCTCACCGCTCCAGAATCGCCCAACTGTTACATAAGGTCACACGAGACGCGAAACTCTCGACTTTTAATCACTTACTTCTCAGAGGCCTGCACGTGGTATTTATATTTGAGGTAGGTGCCACCTAGAACGTTCTCGACAATCCAAGTTGTTCTGGGAAAGGTAATGGTGATGGCATTCCTGCATGATAAATGGAGAAATATGAGCTTCTCAGGCTCAGCGAGGTGCGAGCTGTGATAAGTTTATCGGCGTGTGCGGCGACATCCTTTATGATAGGCCGCTCACCATCGTATAACTGCTGTCTTTCACTTCCACTCACTCGTGCGGGATACAAAGCAGCAAGCACGTAACAATGGGATTACAATTCTATGTTCGTTTTCAGATTTCTGTTTTGTGCTATTAACTTATTGATGACCCATCCACGTACAANTGGGATTACAATTCTATGTTCGTTTTCAGATTTCTGTTTTGTGCTATTAACTTATTGATGACCCATCCACGTACAATACATGCATATTTGTGTGTATTTGCCATTTACACATGAAAAAACTGTCTAAAAAGGTTTTTAAAATTCCCTTCCACGCCCCTTCCAAAAAGTTTGTATTCGAATGTCTTAAATGTGGAGTTGCCAAGCTGGATCAAATTTAATGGTAGGGAAATATTAAAAAATTTGAATAGTTGCGAATAGTAACTTACCCATTATTCACATTCAAACTTTGAATATCTCCAAGAAAATTGTGTATAATTTACATTCCCGTCTCAAGTGGGTATTTACTTGACATTATATGCCCACTCATTTCAAGTTGTTTATTAAAACTTTTATTCCATAGTTACTCGAGCTGCATCACTGCTGATCATGATAAATGGTAGTTTTTATGAAGTTGAAGCGGTAACAAATCAATGATCTTTAGATCCAAGAAAGGTTATTTACAATGGTATGATATTGAAGAACTCATTTAGAAGTGTGATAAAAACCAGAATTATTAAAAACAACCATTACACATATCTATTTTCACTGTAGCATTTATGGAAATAGGAAATGTTTCTTCCTTTTTTATTGTTTGAAACTAAAGAAATACGCATGAAAAGGTTATGTGACTGCGGTTGTGCACTACAAAAACAAAAAAACATCTTTTGTATCGCTTTTAACCACATACAACATGGCCCCGTGTGACGAGCACACAAGAATTATTTTATTCCGAGAAAATAATAGCATTTTATTTTTGCAAGCACATTCAAAAGTTAACTANCAAGAATTATTTTATTCCGAGAAAATAATAGCATTTTATTTTTGCAAGCACATTCAAAAGTTAACTATTTCGGTAAATCGTTGAGCGCATGATACAGAAAAACTGTGAACACAAATAATACAAGCATGGCGTCACGTCAACGCAAACTAATAGCACTAGTAGTAGAGGGTTGTACCACTTAAAANACACAAATAATACAAGCATGGCGTCACGTCAACGCAAACTAATAGCACTAGTAGTAGAGGGTTGTACCAGTTAAACTGTTCACAAACCGGTTGCAACCATTTACAGCAAAACGCTTGCATTTACTATAATACAAGTTCCAGTGAACAGATACAGTTACTAACTCAGGACCATGGTAGTAAGAAAATGTAAAGGCCTCTGAATAGTTTTCAGTGCATTAGGAAATAGCACTGCAACTGCAAGCGCCAAACCATAGCATTTGTAGAATATACTACCAATTCAACCACAAAAATACGCCTATTAAATATGTATGTCATATCAACACCAAGGAAATAGCTTCCATTTTGTGACAAAGCATTTATTTCTGTTGCAAAGGACTTTGGGCTACAGTATTTCCAAAATGCATCTTTATTCTTCACTGCGACAATGATGCATGAACATTATCATAACTTTGTCACAATAAATGTGTCTCCTATTTTTATATTATATGCAAAAATCATANAATGATGCATGAACATTATCATAACTTTGTCACAATAAATGTGTCTCCTATTTTTATATTATATGCAAAAATCATATATATATAATTTAATACCCCTCTCTTAACATGACAAATGCAGAAAAAAGGGAGTCAGAGTACCACACATAAGTNATATATATATAATTTAATACCCCTCTCTTAACATGACAAATGCAGAAAAAAGGGAGTCAGAGTACCACACATAAGTACTTTCCTTTCCGGAGCAAGGAAGGAAGGAAATAAGAGGGCGGAAGGGAGGGAGAAAGGAGGGCCTTTCACAATAAGCACTCATTTTCAACCACCTTAACCCACATAAATCCTGCTTTGTCATCTCAAACCAACAACACTCTTCAGGTATAGGCACGATGCTTGCAACCCCATCAGCCCTGCAGGCGTGTACCCAGTGAAGCTACTCTCTTCGTGCTGGGGACTGGGGTATAATGGTCATCCCACCTTGGCAGTCCACAGAAGGGTAGTGCTTAACTTCTGCTGTCATATTTCAGGGAATAATTGATGTGCTAGCAGTCGTCACGCTTTACTTGGGAACTTCAGAAAAATGTAGCAGGGATCCCTAGGTAAATTCAGTGCCAACTTTCCCATGGGGACATGACATGCTAGTGGTCCTCCCACCCTACCTGCTAGCATGGGAAGGCAACATGTCGAACTAAGGGAAACACACCGTGAGGGAAGTCACTGCCTTCCAGGATGCCAAGCCTCTCATCATCAAACTTATTTTGTTCCTACAGAGCTGTACTTACACCTACGAACACACACTAGCTCCCCCTCTCAATAGTCCTTATGCTGGGCGGTGGAAGGCAGCCAAGAAGGCCCTTGCCCTGGCCAGGGAGGCTGTATGGCTGGAAGTTGGGAACTTGAGAGCCTACTCGGAGCTGAGGGAGGATGCCGCCCGCTCGAGGAGACTTGGCTACGGCAATACCTCTCGCCCCGCTCCAGCACCTAACAGAACGTCCGTCAGCCAGTGTCGTGAACCATGATTACATGTATCTCATCCAGTCAGTCTCCCCCTTTCCACCTACGCCACCAAAGGCTGCATACTCTCCTCCACATCCAGTTAATATCGCCAAGATCGTGCACCGACAGGTACCAGAGACTACAAGCATCAGAGTAGAGCTCTGCATCCCCTCCCGCACCCGGTCATGAACTCTTATCCGACATGCTTCTACGAGGGATCAGAGGGAGATGACAAAGCTACATCCCAAACCTACCACTCTCCCCATTTACTGGAGGCAGTGAGGGTGGTTACACNTCAGAGGGAGATGACAAAGCTACATCCCAAACCTACCACTCTCCCCATTTACTGGAGGCAGTGAGGGTGGTTACACAAGTTATTTTAGGACAGAAATCAACCTAGAGAGAGGCATCAACCTTTATCTGTCAATTGAAATGAGTAGGCTTTTAATTTGGTACACCTCTAGTTGTGATGTTGGCTCTTCCTCGGAACTGAAATCTAGATNATTGAAATGAGTAGGCTTTTAATTTGGTACACCTCTAGTTGTGATGTTGGCTCTTCCTCGGAACTGAAATCTAGATGTTTTGACTGATGTATACAGCAATAAAATCACTGAACTGACTTACACAAAGAAAAGGAATATTAATTCCCTTTACAGATGTCATACTCTGTCTCTTATGAGACAAGCTATTTTAAGACTGGAAGACTTTATCACTACATGGTTCACCAGGAATTGCCACAATTAGAAATTCCCCATAAAAAAAATTAAATGAGAAAAAAAGTGGAATGTGGNGGTTCACCAGGAATTGCCACAATTAGAAATTCCCCATAAAAAAAATTAAATGAGAAAAAAAGTGGAATGTGGATTATCTAGCAAAGTGAACTAACTGATGTTAGCTATGAATAATGATGCATGACATCTATTAGGAATAGCACAGTTGTCACTGTCTGACAAGGGTTANAACTGATGTTAGCTATGAATAATGATGCATGACATCTATTAGGAATAGCACAGTTGTCACTGTCTGACAAGGGTTATATAGTGCTGGTTAGGACAGTGCAAAGCTTCACATTTTCCAAGTCGAATTGAAGACTTCTGTACCTTCGACTTCATCTTCGAATTAAAAAATCTTACAGTGAAAAGTGGAATATTTTCACCAAGTGNGAAGACTTCTGTACCTTCGACTTCATCTTCGAATTAAAAAATCTTACAGTGAAAAGTGGAATATTTTCACCAAGTGTTTCCTGGGTCATTATGAACTTTGAAAGTATTCCCATATAAGGAAGCAGGTCTGGAAAGGAAAACCTCAGTAGAAAAGGTGCAAAACTTTCACTGTTTATCAAACAAATTTTGTAGTTTTTGTCCCAAGCTCCACCCCACTGAGATAACAATCTACCAGCTTGACATTGACAAGGGTCAGAACAGAAAAAAAGGTGGGAGGGAATGTTTTTACAGCAGAGCCCTTTACTTTGTCTTTCTTTCTTTCTCCCTCTGTCTCTTTTTGTTAGGTGAGCAAGAGGCAAGGCAAGGGACTAAGCCAGAGATGGTAGTAGGNGTGTCAAGCCAATCCTCCTAGCCAGTGTTCTGGTGTTCAAAGAGAGACACCCATGGAAAGGCAGCTTAGGAGGGTGACCAACCATAACATAACACAAATACAATGTGGATTTTCTGTCTCAAAAATTTATGTTTCTTTGCCTTTCTAATTTTGACATCACTATTTTGTCTTTATGCTATTATTTTTGTGACATTTTGTACCCAGCCCCACCCACAAACCAGATATTGAAGTGTGAATGATGATAAAGTCTGTATGCATTGCTTGTCAAAATGCATTATCAGTTTTTTATTTTGGTCCCTTGAAAAACTATTTATACAGGTTACAATGCATTTCAGTTTGACTTAGGTTTATATTTTAAAAAATTATTGTGTTTTTCAGTTATAAATTGTTTTCCCGCAGGTTTTTAAGAGATATCATATCATGTTTATTATATATTACTAAATATTTATTATATAAAGTACTTTGCATATGTAAATTTAATATCAGTTTTGTATATTATATTAAGACGCGTACACATTAAGTTTCCTCCATATAGTTTGAACATAGAAAGTGTTCCCTTCATATTCATTATAAAAAATGTTCTATTATATCTACTATTTCATTTGTTACATTTTCATGTTAAAGATTTATTCTGTGACATGCATTTATTTTGAATCTTCCTGTTCATAAACAAATATTTTATACCAACCCAAGTTTAAATCATCAATTAGTCTACATTTTGATTTTTGAAAATAACTCTGTTTTGAGAGTAGATATTTTGCAAGTAACGATAACCTTGTGTATTGCAAAACCTATGCATATATATTTAATAAAAAAACATAATTTTTGTTTTAAACCTATTACTTGACTGTCAACAGCACCAAAACATGTAAACAGCCTTACGCATGCTTACTNCATAATTTTTGTTTTAAACCTATTACTTGACTGTCAACAGCACCAAAACATGTAAACAGCCTTACGCATGCTTACTCAAAAGACTTAAGTCTTAATTCATAAATATTTTTATATCTGGAACATATTTTTTCTTGTCTTTACTTGAACTTGCATGGTTTGTTATATTAGTCTAGTTACTTTTTGGACACTGTAAAATGAAATAAGTTGAAAATTCCTTTTCGGTTTTATATCCCATATTAAATGGTGAAATTTTACGTTGTGGGAGGCAGACATGGGAAAATTATAGTTCGGTTTTTAATACTTTATATACACGTTTACTTCATACATATTTTCGGCAAGGANGCAGACATGGGAAAATTATAGTTCGGTTTTTAATACTTTATATACACGTTTACTTCATACATATTTTCGGCAAGGATATCAAGTAACATCAAGGGCATCAAATCGTCAGTGAAGAAAAACAGAGGAAACAGGTCATAATGCATCCCAGTCTCATTTATATAAACTTCATATAGTCCCTAATCGGAGGACGCCGCGGGGATCATGTCTAAACTGGGTAGAGAACAAAGTCAGTTCCACTGGCGGCGATCAAAGTTCATTGTATGCCGCCCTTCAAAGGCTTTGTGTGAGGTTTCCTGTCTCTTACCCTTCGGTACTTTTTCATGACCCTCACGTAGTTTGTGACGTTCTCGCTCGGTTTTTACTTGAGCACGATGATATTATCTGATTTTGGGAGTTTGGTGTTCTGTTAGTTGTCCAAGGTGACCGGCCCTCTCCTACCTTGCTATCCCTTGTTCCATGGCCTTTCTTTCCCTCCATGGTTGATGGACCTCTAACCAGAAGAATAGTATTTGTGCTCCCGTCTGGTTTTGTTCCTTGTTCGTTTTTCCAGTGGTTATTACAGCGTATTTGTCTTTGCTCCAATTTTTCGGTTTTGGCAGCTGCAGTAATAAATAATTGTGAACACAACAGAACAATACGGAGGAACCTCAATACATTGTTCCCTTAACCACGTTTATTTTACAGGTTTCCTAGAAACTTTCTTTCTAAATTGGTTGTAAACGCCAGCCAGCATAAACCGTCTTTCATATATATATTTNCAGGTTTCCTAGAAACTTTCTTTCTAAATTGGTTGTAAACGCCAGCCAGCATAAACCGTCTTTCATATATATATTTAATGGATTTTGTATGCATGTATTTTTTTTTTTTGGATTTTTGTTGAGGGCTGTTATCCTGTTATCCAGAATTATGTGCAGCAATGTCATAGCAGTTAACGTATGTATCACGCGCAGGAGTTCGGCAGCATCAAATGGGACTGGATATATAGAGTATGGTAGTTTTTATAAAGTTTGTAGGTATCTAAATGTATAACGATTACTTTCTTGCAGATTTTGATATTTTANGAGTATGGTAGTTTTTATAAAGTTTGTAGGTATCTAAATGTATAACGATTACTTTCTTGCAGATTTTGATATTTTAATATTTCAGTTTTCAGCAGTACAAGATTAGGATATGTTTTATTCCATTGCTCAGTGTCTAATAGGCATACATTTTTTTTGGCAGTATCAGTACAAATGAGTTGAATAAACTTGAAAACTGTAGGCCCCTATAAATTAATACAGTAGAACCCGCTTATAAGGTTCCCGTTTAAAAGGTTTTCCCGCCTATAATGCACAATTTTTCTAGTCCNCTTCGCTTCGCATTTAAAAAAAGACCTTCGCACATGCCTAGTGCTGGTCAGAGACACTGGCGTCGCTTTACCTGGTTGGAACAAGGACCCTGTCCTAGGGCAGCTGCTGGGCTGATCACTGGTGCGAACGGCTATGGGGTCTGGTAGGTTGGTTGCGGTACCTGGGAGTGCGGTCTGTCACAGCCCAGGGTTACTGGTAGGCCAGGTCGTTGACGGACTGCGATCAGGTGCTGATCACCGGCGATCTTCTGAGGGTGGGTGAAATAAGGTGCTGGGGGGGACTGGGAGGTGAGGCCTCGCCAGTCGGGCGATTGAGCTCGGTTCAGTGAGGTGGTGCTACTGAGGGCNGGGACTGGGAGGTGAGGCCTCGCCAGTCGGGCGATTGAGCTCGGTTCAGTGAGGTGGTGCTACTGAGGGCAGACGGCAATGGGTTGCAGCGCAACTGACTAAGTTTAGAGGCAGTAGTCACCTTCTTAACTCTTTTCCTTGCACCGCTTCTATGGGTGAAAGGCATACGGGAAAGGTACTACCGTCTACCACATGAAGTAGGAGCAGGTAATAAGTTCCCTGGCTAAAGTGTAACCAGAAGAGGTTAGGCCATCCAGAATCAGTCCTGTCACTACAACCAGCGAAGTACAACCCGGTGGATGGAGTGGGTTAACTGATCTGGATGTCTAGCTGCTTCGTTATGTGTGTTCCTAGTGGTCACTGCTCTACCGTACGTGCACACCAGATACCTTTGCGTACCTGATCCACAGTATGGGTGCCCGTCTACTGGGTTATGTTTTTATGACATAGGTGCGCTCGGTTAAGGGTAGCCTGCAGTCCTACACTAGTTTTGGCAAAGTGGGTTTCAATATACGGTTTCCTGCTTCTCTTTTGTGGGTTTGATGTCTACGAGGTCTGGAAGACTTCTGGAAGGTAGCGGTGGTCCTTCATGAGGAAGGCGGTAGGCAGAGAGCTCCAGCACATGAGGTGGTGGTGGTGAAGCGAGCTGCGGAGTATCAAACTGGCGTTTTCGAGCTGTGCGCTCACGTATATAGACGGCCAGCTGCGGATCCTTTGGCTCCATTCGGCTGGTAGGATATCTTCGGGCTAGAGCCCTTCCCTTAACGGCGCAGGCCGCATTCTGCATTCTCTCGAGGGAGGCTGGAAGTGATATTTTTCTTGTGTGCAGGTTGTGTCGCTCCCGCAAGATTAGGGGCAGGGCTGAGCTGCGTGGCAGGCTTCTGTCACACGTGGATGTGATTAACGAACACGTGACATCTGACACAATAGTGTAGACGGCCNGCTGCGTGGCAGGCTTCTGTCACACGTGGATGTGATTAACGAACACGTGACATCTGACACAATAGTGTAGACGGCCTTGACTGCCGTGTCCCCGAGTGCCCCGTGCCTAGGGGTGTGCAGGTTGGCTCTAAAAGCAAGATGTCCTGGGTTCAAACCTCGCTCATGGTGACATGACAGGAAGATGAAGCGGAGTCGTAATTAATAATTATGTCAGTACGCGTCACGCGACAATATCGAAACCTTTTATTAGTTCTGCACCTAACTTATGTCAGACAATTCAATTTTTTTGTATTTTGTGTTGTTAAGATACAATATAATATTCCTTGGGTGAAACATTAATTATGAATTTATGGTTGGCCATTTTCATTATAGATGGGCCAGTTCCATCTGTCGGTTCTCTGTTCCACCAGTTCTTTCTTAACCTTGAAAACAGAAACAGAGAACCAGAGGTATATTCTCGTTTTCTTGACATTATTTCTAATGGCAACCAACATAGTTCCCACCAAATTTATGTAATGTACAATAATAATTTGAATGGAAAATTTATTTGCCAGTAAAATAGCACACATCATGCAAACACAATTTCACTACTGTAAACAAACAAGTCAGCCAGCCACATCCATGTAAATTATTGATACACCATCAGTGGAAACTAGGATTGTTACAAATTGGTAATGCATTTATGGCATAAAGAAAGTACTTCGAGGTTACAAATGTTTTTATTACCATGAGTTTGCNTTACAAATTGGTAATGCATTTATGGCATAAAGAAAGTACTTCGAGGTTACAAATGTTTTTATTACCATGAGTTTGCACATGGCATTGGTACCAAAAATTTATATTTTTTATTGTAGATGAGTTATTACCTTTATTTTCTGGGATAAAATATAAATAAAAACTTCCAAAGTGCGGCAGTACTTTGCTATTCAGAGTAGGGATGTGTCCAATGTATTGGCAAGAGATCAGAACCGGCCAATTTGCACTGGATCTGCACTTTTAAATAATTGGAAAATAGCCTATTTATTCAGATTCCTATTTTATTAATTCAAGCTAATAAACAATTCGTTAAACACTGCCTTACCTACNAAATAGCCTATTTATTCAGATTCCTATTTTATTAATTCAAGCTAATAAACAATTCGTTAAACACTGCCTTACCTACCACAACAAATGAATTTCATCAACCATTATCGCACTTGACTAGTATGTTATTCGTAATTAGTCTGTAGTGAAGAATGCAAAAATCTCACGTGGCAGCTAACAATAAAAATTGGNGACTAGTATGTTATTCGTAATTAGTCTGTAGTGAAGAATGCAAAAATCTCACGTGGCAGCTAACAATAAAAATTGGGAAATCAATTTTCTATAAAAAACCTTTCATCACGAATTACAAGTAATTTAACTGAGAATGCACGCCATTATTATTTCATATCATTGACACTATCCATTTTATATAAACAATCACAAGGATACAACGGAATACACCCTGTTGACCAATTTCACATGGAAGCCAACTGCAAATACTAATACACTAATATGGCACATAAAGTGAAGGGTACTAAAAATAAATCTTCTAAATTATTACTGTTGTTGATTTAAAGAAAATTCCTGCCACTGANCATAAAGTGAAGGGTACTAAAAATAAATCTTCTAAATTATTACTGTTGTTGATTTAAAGAAAATTCCTGCCACTGAAAATCTATTTTGCAATTACATTTCTGTTCTGGGGAGGAAAAAATGCAGTCAAACGAATTTTGGATAGCTACCTACTCAATGCAGTGATACCCTATATTGTTTTACGTGACAAAAATTTGCAGGTTATGGGGCNATTTTGGATAGCTACCTACTCAATGCAGTGATACCCTATATTGTTTTACGTGACAAAAATTTGCAGGTTATGGGGCTTAACAATGGCAACGAGTATTGTGTGGAATTATTTCTCAGAAACATGGCATTGTGATTGTCAAAAATTGTGTACTTTCGCACACAAATAACAACCCTTTTTTTAAGTTTGCAAAGTGCATGTATNCATTGTGATTGTCAAAAATTGTGTACTTTCGCACACAAATAACAACCCTTTTTTTAAGTTTGCAAAGTGCATGTATGATGATACATTAATGTAAGTGAACACACCGACGCTTGTACCCCAAACAGCAGTATGGGTAAACAGTATACACACTTTCCCGGCTTCAATTTCGCAGGAAAGTTTACAAAAACCAATGACAATGTGTAGATTTACTTCCAATATTGTAGGATTAAGTTTTTACACTACTTCAGTCTTTTCAAAATGGAAAATAAATGTCTTTATTGTTAAATAAATAAGAGTGAATAAGGTTATTATTGTAAAGCCCAAAACTTGTACATTACAAAAAAANATGTCTTTATTGTTAAATAAATAAGAGTGAATAAGGTTATTATTGTAAAGCCCAAAACTTGTACATTACAAAAAAATTGAAACATTTATCAGCTGTACAATGCAATTTACAGTTTAAGAATTACGTTTAACACATTACATCATACAATCAAAAAATTAATAATACCATTTACAATCAATTTTAATAAAATAATTGGAATANGTTTAACACATTACATCATACAATCAAAAAATTAATAATACCATTTACAATCAATTTTAATAAAATAATTGGAATAAAACTGAATCGGAAATGGCAAAACTCTGAATCTGCAGTTCAAATCGGAATCAGGTTTTAAGTGAATCAGCACATCCCTAACTCAGAGTAAAAATTAATTCTATGCAGTTTTAATTATGTAAAAAAACTGATTTCTCGGGGTGAGTCAAAATAAACCTCNAAAAATTAATTCTATGCAGTTTTAATTATGTAAAAAAACTGATTTCTCGGGGTGAGTCAAAATAAACCTCAAACTAAAAATACACCTAATGTAATAAATAATAATTTGTTGAAAATGGGACTCACAATTTTATCTCTAACCTAACANAAACTAAAAATACACCTAATGTAATAAATAATAATTTGTTGAAAATGGGACTCACAATTTTATCTCTAACCTAACACACAGATCACAGGTAAGCCAGATTTTTAAAAAGTTCCCAAGTTTTTTACACTTTTGATAGAAAAAAATGAAAGACACATCCCCAATTTTCATGTCATAATTTCAATATCCAGTGCTAACTTTTCTACAACAATAAATATTAAAATACCAATACCCAATACCTACATTAACTGACTGCCTTTTGTTTGGTACCATCATCATCTCGTTTACAAGGACACAAGACTAACACAAATTTTCTGAGATTGTAAAACCTTTCATTTTCTATACAGCAATTTTTTTTGGTACAGTTGCTGCTTTCACATATGCACTGTGTGAACAAAGATGCAAAAATGTGAAATGAATGAGTAAAATCTTCCACATCACAACATAATACTGTACACATACTACTACATGGGGTAAACCTTACTGTAATTTTTAATGTCAATAGCTTTAAAACAATGGTCATATAATGTTTGTCATGATAGCCAACTCATAACTCTTTATTTCAATTTCATTTTTCAATACTCTGCACGTTTATTTGTAATTTATTTACATGATTTAAACATAATATAATAATCGCCAAGAAAAAAAAAAATTTCAANACATGGGGTAAACCTTACTGTAATTTTTAATGTCAATAGCTTTAAAACAATGGTCATATAATGTTTGTCATGATAGCCAACTCATAACTCTTTATTTCAATTTCATTTTTCAATACTCTGCACGTTTATTTGTAATTTATTTACATGATTTAAACATAATATAATAATCGCCAAGAAAAAAAAAAATTTCAATTTTGGTCAATCCAGTTTTCACAAACAGTGTGTGTACCAAAGCCTCAACACCAGACAGGAGCACGCAACACAAGCCCTTCAGAACCAGGAGACATGCAGACGAGACAGCGGCAAGCTTTACCTGGAGAACGAGAGCGCCGCAGGCATGGTGATGGGGGAGAGCAGGGCGGGCCCCCGTGCACTCGCAGGGTTCGACTTAGTATTGAAGCCAGGACTACTGCACGGGGGGAGAAACAGTGCCATAAAAACAAAAACATCAGCACAACACCACATCAGCACTAGCGCACCGCATGTGTGCAGCCACATCCAGGAATACAAACAATACTATCATGCATGGAGAACAACGTGCAATAATAAATTATGCACAGCTAGCACTCATTCATAACTGTTAAATATNTGCACAGCTAGCACTCATTCATAACTGTTAAATATATGACTTGCAAAAAAAAATTAAATGTGAAAACAAAACCATTATTTATTTCATTCATACTACATACAATATAAAAAAATTCTAATTTCCAGACATGTGCACATAGCTCTTTTGTATATTACTGTTTCCAAATTTCTAGCACACACACACACAAGGGAGTTACATTAAAGGTTAAAAACTACAGGATAGGCCTACTTCTATTAATTACTACAAACAAATGAATCAGCAAGCATCAGCATTCTTATTTGACTTTCAAGGCATTAACTGGTAAATAATAATATAAACTCACTGGCAAGTATCACTATGGAGGAAAAGTAATTAATCAATCAATTCCTCCCCAACTGCAATCCACTACCAATCCGTTGTGTACAGTCTAAAATAATAACAAAGTGTATGNCTGCAATCCACTACCAATCCATTGTGTACAGTCTAAAATAATAACAAAGTGTATGTTAAATCTCAAGTTTAATTATGACTGGCAAATTTGATTTAAGAAGAGACTGTGGGAATAATGAAAATGGAAAAATTCAAAGGAGTTGAACAAATGGTTTGCAAAGTATTTTTATTGTTGGTTGTAGCTTGACGCNAATGAAAATGGAAAAATTCAAAGGAGTTGAACAAATGGTTTGCAAAGTATTTTTATTGTTGGTTGTAGCTTGACGCCTTGCCAAAAGTGAGATCATTAAGAGATGGGTGTGTGGCTCAGACACTTAGAATTGGGAAAGAAAATGGTCACAGAGTGCATTAAGGAACCATTTCAGCATTTACCTGGAGTAATTTTGGAAAACCAAAATAATGACGGCCAGACATGGAATCAAACCTGGACCCCTAAAGTACAAATTTTCTCTGGTTAAACTTATAATGTTTATTGGTGTAAATTTTTCTTCNGAATCAAACCTGGACCCCTAAAGTACAAATTTTCTCTGGTTAAACTTATAATGTTTATTGGTGTAAATTTTTCTTCATTAACCTTTCCTGAATTATAATTTTTTTCCTCCCCCCGACATCTTTGACTGGCTGTACTTCATCCAAACTTTTCATGCTGGAAGTTTTCACAAAAACAGCGTACACATTTCTACTTACAAATATGACAGTAAAACTCACACACACGCACATTATCTCCTACATATAATTATTTTCATTCTGCAGCAAATATGTATAGTTTAAATTACTGCTTAAGTCCCTACCCTAATTAATAAAATTGAAGTGTGCAATATTACAAGATTGAAAAATATTTAGGATAAAAAATTAATTACAATGAGTCCAAATATTAACAAGCCTGTCTCTACAAAAACTTAATCAAATAAACAGTGATTTCAATTTTACTTTGAATTAAATATTCATTAAAATTTATTGCTACATATAATAAAATTAACTGTCATGAATATGACTCTGTGCACAATAATAATAAAGCTGTATTCCTGGATGAGACAAAACAATACCACAGTACAAAATCAGAAAGCAATATTCAGAATTGTGCTATTGCTACGTGGAAGTCCTACAAGTGAAACAGCAAAGCACACAAGCATAACTTCAACCCAAAATAAGTGGCATGGATTAAATGCAGCATTAGTAAACATTAGGTACTTAGCGAAACAAACCAAATAGCGCTCAGAGCAAACCACTTCATCTGCACCAGGCAACATTGCAAATATTTTTACTAAAACTTTAGTCACTTATTAGACATAAAAAATTACTTAAAAGAGGAAAAAATCTTACGACACATAGGGAGGAAAGGTAAAAGTAAGGCTTAGAAAACTTCTCTTGATCTATCACAAAATGATGCCGTAAGCTTTGTTTGCATGTAGCGTAATTCATATTTTGTGTTTATAGCTCCAAAAGAATACAATATGATATTGAAAACTTACAAACCCCAATTTGTGCCTCTGATTATTGGTTAACGTCTCTATTTGTATGAAAGATAAATTCAAATAATCATGTCATAACTGCAAACAGCTACTAGTTGCCCAACTCTTGCACATCGGAATTGTGGGAATAAACCAACCAATTTATACTCGACAGAGCTATATAAATGATTAAAATAAATAAATACATAAACAAATAATAATTATTATATATATCACACACATGCACACACACATATAATAAAATTCTAAACTTGTTTCTCAGCTGTAAAAAATATTCTTGTCGGCATTCTACAAGAAAAACAAGACTTAAGAGAGAACAAGTTCTATTTCACAAGCATGGCCTAGCAAACTACTTCAGTGACCTGCTGTACATATCCAAACAAAGATGTTCAAATGCTGTGTGACACATGGACTCTAGTTAGTAAAACCTTAGGTCCCCTTCAAAGCAAAAAGTCAAATGGAATAGAACCTAGATTATTTTCTCTACTGTATGTAAACATTTAAAAATATCACTTATTTTTCGAGGGGTATAGTTTGGAGAAATCAAATAGAGTACATACATTTTATTTGGATTTACAGCTGTTTATTCTCCTCTACTTTTTTCATGAGGATAACTGACATATATAGCATTTATCGAAGAATTAATTAACTTGCAAGTTACACACATAATATTTTTGAGTGAAATTGCTAGTACTGAACTTGCTTAAGATTCTGGTATGATATTTTGTCTCCCTGATCANATAGAACCTAGATTATTTTCTCTACTGTATGTAAACATTTAAAAATATCACTTATTTTTCGAGGGGTATAGTTTGTAGAAATCAAATAGAGTACATACATTTTATTTGGATTTACAGCTGTTTATTTTCCTCTACTTTTTTCATGAGGATAACTGACATATATAGCATTTATCGAAGAATTAATTAACTTGCNACTGACATATATAGCATTTATCGAAGAATTAATTAACTTGCAAGTTACACACATAATATTTTTGAGTGAAATTGCTAGTACTGAACTTGCTTAAGATTCTGGTATGATATTTTGTCTCCCTGATCAAGTGTATCTTACATCCTATATTATACGAGTACAACAAAACTCTCTCAAGTAATTCTGAAGAGACTGAAAAATTTAGGCTTATCAACCAGGAAAACTTATTACGAGGGTCAAATTACTTTGGTGTTTATAGACCAGGTGCTCAATTATGTAAAGTTATTAAGCAGGAAAACTTTATAAAAGGGAACTTCTTTAAGTGGTCTTACTACTACTTAATATTAGACAACATACAGTCTCTTATTGAAATTACACTATTCATATGTGTACAGACCATTTAACTTAATTATTGTTAAGAAAAAATTTTTTACCCAACTTTTGTTCGNAAAATTTTTTTACCCTAGTTTTGTTTGCCCTGGATATGACATGTCTCAGGGAAAAGACACGTGCTTTGAAATCAGCATGCATTTTCAAACAATAATAATATATTAACTACAATGGAAATATAATCAATCAATGAAAGCAACAACTCACAATTGCTAATTTTCGTGAAAATCCACATACAGTCTCCGGAAAAATAACAGCTACGTCTTGATTCACAATTTGAATAATGTTCCATCATTTTACTTTCATGTTTACAAATCAAATTTCTAGAATTAAGTATTTTACTAGGTACTGCAGAACATAATATGACTTTGTAACTGTGAAAATATACTGATGTATCAAATGATACACATATGTATATTAATGCGACTACTTGCCAACGATACTTGAATTTCCAGGTAGGAGTATCCAGCACAACTGAATTAATAAAAACCATTTTTTTTCGGAGAAATCACAGAAGCATCAATAAATCACGTGTACTTTACACACCACAGCTTTGTGTTGTGTTTTACGCTCTATCTGGGTCACGCCACAAGATATCTCGCTGGCACATCCTGTAACCACTTCCGAGGCTCAGTCATAAATCCAATGCTATTTTTTGCAGTGGTTTATTTGTTAACATTTACAGTCCAGTTTTGTAGATATTTTGTTGGTGCAAATATTTCTCAACGTGTACTAAAAGTGTTCGGTAATGTGATTAACAAACATATTTATCAAGTTTAAGTATAAAGTTATACAGTAGATACATCCCTACTGTCACTCAGCATTACCTCTGATGGTTGGACATCTGCAGCTGAGGATAACAGTAGAAGTGTTTATTTACATACCCTGATATTACACTTTCCTCTGTTTTGCACACATTTTATTTTGTGCAATGTAATGCTCATACAGCATAAATTTCCCTCTTTTAACGTTTTCCTCTATTTTGCAACATTGTACATCGAAATTTTTAAAAATGGGTTATACTGTATTCTAAAATTACAAAAGAAAATTTCAGTTTCACTAACAACTATTAATAACAGTAGGGATGTGCGAATGTTCACATTTTCGAAGTCGAATCTAAGATTTTTTTGAACCTTCGACTTCATCTTCAAGTCGAAGATTTTCTCAAAATGTTTATTCCACCGAAACTAGTATCAAAACCAGCAGTCAGTATCAGGGCACATGTTCCATAGACTCTGTAGTATTCTCAGAAATAGAAAATAATGAACATTTCGCACATTAAGCTTTGCTAAGCGTTCAAACTTTTAACTTCACAGCGCCGTAATTGATTGGTTTATTTGCATTCCAAAGCGTAATTAAACATAGCTACATAAAACAAAATCAAACCTAAAAAAACATATCACTGTAAATTCACAATCAAGAAAAATACAGCTATGACAAAAATATAGCTATGACTTGCCTTAGTATTAAAGTTTCTNACTGTAAATTCACAATCAAGAAAAATACAGCTATGACAAAAATATAGCTATGACTTGCCTTAGTATTAAAGTTTCTTCGAAATTATAATAAGTTTTATTTCGGGAAATGCGCAATCGTGTCTTTGAGCATCGCAATGTTGACGCAATAGCGTGGTTAATGTTACATTCATAGTTGCACTGCGTATAAATGTTTAGGTAAATCTTCCACTAAAAAAAAAAAANATAGCGTGGTTAATGTTACATTCATAGTTGCACTGCGTATAAATGTTTAGGTAAATCTTCCACTAAAAAAAAAAAAAACAAAACTAAACAAAACAATATTGCTTTTTATTAATATACTTCCACAGTATTTCTACAAGACGTCANAAAAAAAAAAACAAAACTAAACAAAACAATATTGCTTTTTATTAATATACTTCCACAGTATTTCTACAAGACGTCAAGATTTATGAAACGATTGAAAAAGCCATACATTAAGGGACGCCATTATCCTCGGCATGGTTGATGGTAGTCCGGCCAACATTTATAAAGCAGCAGAACAAATTCTACACATGCTGTTCATTCTCTCCCCCCCCCTCCCTCACGTGCTGTTTTTCTGGGCTTCCCCCTGAGCTGATGAGCTAGCTCTAACTACGTTTGTTGACGTGCGATAGTCGTATATGTTGATTTCCACAACAGTAATTTTTACATTTGTACTTGGTGAGCATATGTAAACTGTTTTTAGCGATGAGCGAAAAGTCACAGCACGAGACACAACTGCCAAATCGGAATGTTATATATAATTTCTTTGAGAGAAAGAGTGATCACGCCACTTGCACATGCAAAGTTTGCAAGACAGCGTTATCCACGCCACGATGTAAGAACAGTAATAGTAATAAATAATTCTGAACACCACAGAAAAATGCAGACGAACCTCGATAGATCTTTCCCGTATCCACGTTTATTTTATAGGTTTTCTAAAAACTTCCTTTCCAAACAACCGGTTATAAAAGCAAAGTACGCACGTATTATTTTTATTTTGGATCATCGATGAGGGCNAACTTCCTTTCCAAACAACCGGTTATAAAAGCAAAGTACGCACGTATTATTTTTATTTTGGATCATCGATGAGGGCCGTTATCCAGAATTATGTGGGTGATGTCATAACAGTTAATGCACTTATCACTGCAGGAGTTGGGCTGACATACATACCACAGCTGGGAAGAACTGCATGCTTTCCTTTTAGGCAGTGAAAGTTGAGCCCCTCTTGCACTGAGGCCCTAATACCACCACCATTCAGGGAGATTATTATCTAGCTGGACATTGACAAGGGTCACAGGAAAAGGGCAAATGTTAATAGTCACCCACTTAAAAAACAGCAGGTGGCAGCACCAAATGGGACTGGATATAAGGAGAGAAAAAAAAGGTTGTGGAAGGGGAGGGTGATGTGGTCCATTGAAAAATAAACACAAGAGAAAATTTTATGTTTTATAAGGAATCGTGTAGCTTTCTCCACACCCCCTACCTTNAAAATTTTATGTTTTATAAGGAATCGTGTAGCTTTCTCCACACCCCCTACCTTTTTTTTTAAACATGGGGCGAGTACGAGTAATATTTAATTTATCAGCTATAGAGCTGATGTATAAGATTTGGCACCCAACTATTAGGCAAACCAGATGTTANGAGTAATATTTAATTTATCAGCTATAGAGCTGATGTATAAGATTTGGCACCCAACTATTAGGCAAACCAGATGTTAACGTCTCGTCTTGTGAGAAAGCTCTTAAGGGTCAAATCTGGGTGCATCTTTGGTCCATATACACATTTTTTTTCCCAGTCACTTGAAAAATCACTCCATAGAGGTTCCACTGTACTTCAAAATCGGAAGGTACCCTTTGTGTCAGCAAAAAAATTACATTGTTACAATTTGAATACTGGGCTTCAAACAAACAAACTGAATAAGGTCTATATTGTTGCAGCAACAACAGCTACACTCATTGATCACCCAAAGTGACATGAAACTGAATGGAAAAAATATGTTGAAGACAGGAAGTTTCTGAATCAAGAAAACCAGCTCCAAAACAAATTGTTGAAAAATGTAAACAACAAACCCTTGAAAATNACAGGAAGTTTCTGAATCAAGAAAACCAGCTCCAAAACAAATTGTTGAAAAATGTAAACAACAAACCCTTGAAAAATGTTTTTTGCAAAAAGAATTAAATTTTCCTCCAGTGATTCAAGGGCTCAGTCCATAACAAAATGCATTAGTTTAATGCTTACCAGAGGGTTTCTCCCCTACAGTTTTGNAGTGATTCAAGGGCTCAGTCCATAACAAAATGCATTAGTTTAATGCTTACCAGAGGGTTTCTCCCCTACAGTTTTGTCCAAGAGGAGGGATTTGTTGACCTTATGACCCAATTACCACATTCCTAGTCGCACTACATTCTCCAACTACCTACCTGCTCTTTTTGCAGGAATGCAAAACAAAATGAAATCAATGCTAAAAACAGACTACCCATCCCTGCTATCACTCAGCATTACCTCTGATGGTTGGACATCTGCAGCTGAGGATAAGTATGTGAGCATTACTTGCCATTATTTAACACCTCAACTTTTAGGCAACTCCTTCTCCATGGATATCATTCTTATGAATGAATCCAACACCAGCCAGAACATAAGTGCAGCTTTGTGCCAGACACTGGAAGANTGGATATCATTCTTATGAATGAATCCAACACCAGCCAGAACATAAGTGCAGCTTTGTGCCAGACACTGGAAGACTCGGGAATACCTGTGCAACATTCAGCCATTCCAATCTACCGTATTTTATCGCATATAAGTCGNACCTGTGCAACATTCAGCCATTCCAATCTACCGTATTTTATCGCATATAAGTCGCACATTTTATTAAAATATTTTTATTGAAAATTCGGGGTGCGACCTATAAGTGAGAAAATGAACTGCATCCTCCAGCCCTGCACTAACTTTTCATTTACTCCGAATTCACGGGCCGCGGCTCGATTTCCAAACTCTTCAGCGAACAAAATCACTTTCATTTTGAAACCTGTGGCGTAAGTACTTCGCTTTTCCATCACGAAACTCTGTCACACTTCTTCACTGTCACAACATCAAAACGACACTACGTGCGGCGCAAAGACTATATAAGAGAAAGACGTGTAAGTCGAAGCTAACATTTGGTACTCAAGAACCAATGCTAATGTGCTGCTATCTCTGTGCATTCCACAGAAAGCTTTTGAGAATAATCTATTGTCAGTTATCGTATGGCAAGAATCAATTCCTTTTATTTCATTCCAGTCTTTTAAAATTTCTGTTTCTGTTAAGGATTGCGAAGGGAATACGTAACGGAAATATTCAAATGCCTTTCTGTATTTTGCACGTTTATTTAAAACTTTTCACGATAAACTGCAGAAATAATGGTTAGGCTTTTGCTTTTAACATACATCGTTAAAAATACTTTAAATAAATTTAAAAAATCTCAATAAAATTTTTCTTATAAAAATATTACTTCAAATTAAATTACATGTATACAAGTTATTTCTCGAGCGCTATATCTGTAGATTCCAAAAGAACTATGTCCAACAAACTTGCGATGGACTGTGACTGCGCTGTAGGCCTGTAGCTACGCTTGGCAACACCGCTTGTTTGCAAGGACACAGCTGCCACACGACTTTTGCCAAGGTCGCGTGCATCAGCCATCCGAGGCGCGCCGTGTTGTACAGGATGTACAACCACAACGGTGAGCGCAACCTATAATCGATAAATAAATTAATTTTTTTAAACGTCCTTTGAAAATAATGGTGCGACCTATAAGCGCAGGCGACTTATATGCTATAAAATACGGTACTGTGTAACTGACAATGGGGCAAACTTCAGAAGTGCTGCCACTCGTTCATTCACACCAGTTCAGTGTGTAATGACGCAGTATTCATAATTTTTCGGGACACGGGTGTAAAATTCTTTCGTTTTTCGTAAGCTTTGACAAGCTTCATAATATTTTTATCGGGTTTGAAGTTTAAAGCCGTGGTGGCTCATTTCCCGTGTTAGTTTATCCGGCAGACGTGTGCTATTGTAGATTATCCGGTGGACGTCTGCTTTTTACGTTTTATCAGGAGTCCTGGTTAGTTTTCGTTTCTAACTTTGAGTTTTGCGAAAGCATCAGCATTAATTAGCTTCTTTCTGACTGCGCAGTATTAGTTTCCTGCAACGCAGTTTCGGGTATGATAACATGTTGAGAGCGGGACACAGTGCAGTATTAGTGCGTCAACAAGTTTTTGTTGGACAAGAGGTTAGTTTATGTTGACAACGCAGTATCGATAACGTGTTGAGAGCAGGACACAGCGCAGTTTTGGCTGACGCTGCTGGCAGATGCCGGATGCCTGCAAGGCGCTTATCTCAGGAGAGGGGGGTGCGAGACAGCACAAAAGGCGCGTCTGTCTGTCGCCCTTCAAGCAGTCTTATTCAAGTCAGTCGTCAGGGAGAGCTTCTTCACTTCGAGCAGTAGCCCGTGAGGGCAGGTCAGGGCAGTTGTCCGAAGCATCAAACAATGCTAGCCTAGGCCGCGTTCGGGCAGGACGATAACCCCCACATCGGCAACTAGACTTTATTATTTCATTTCTCCGCCGGTGTAGGAGGTAGCAGCAGTAATTATTTCTTCGGGCCAGTTCTCGGACACACAAATAATCTGTAAACGACTGTGGCGTTGGTTTCTGCAATAGTATATTTAATGGTAAAGGTTCGTACTCTGCATACTGAAACTCCGTCTGTGAACTGTGAAACTTCGTTAAATAAATATATAAAGCAAACTAACTTGGAACTAGAACTTTATTTCATAATTACACGCGTCCATTCACTGAGTCTCGTGTTTCTACCGATGAGCAAGCCGTGGCAACGTAAACAGTCGGCAGTAACAACTGACGAACGTTACAAAATAGCACCCAACTGAGGGACTCGATATTATAAATATGGTTTAACGAGCCGCGGCAACGTTAAAAGTGGTTTGCCCACACCTTTGAGAATTATATTACTGAAGCTAAGAAAGAAACAGCAGGGGTGGCCATGCTTCTTACAAAGTGCACGGTAATAGTAGGCCATTACAAGCAGAGCAGTACAGCTAGAGAGAGAGTCTTCACTCTATGCAAAGAAAATTAGAACTACCAGAGTTAGAAGTAATCCAATATATTAACACTAGGTGGTCAAATGAACACCAAATGTTAAAAAGGCTGCTGGAAATGCAGGCTGCGTTGAGTGCAGAAATAACACCAGCAATGTGCAAATGCTTACACCACAGGAATGGAGGCATGTGAGTGGGCTTGTAGAGATTCTTCAACCTCTTGCAGATGCAACAGAAGAGCTGAGTGGTGACAGCAATCCCACTTTGTCTATGGTACTACCAATTTTGCATTGCTTAGAATCACACCTGACAAGTTGTATTGTAAATAAAACAAAAGGAGTTATGTTTGCAAGAAATTTGTTGAAAGGCTTTAAAATCAAAACTTGGTACCTACAAGGAAGACTGTTTTTTTTTACCTGCAATGATTGCAGATCCAAGATTCCGAGGAGCTTTGGTTAACCAAGTAGTTGCTGCAGCTGCTATGGAAANCAAAAGGAGTTATGTTTGCAAGAAATTTGTTGAAAGGCTTTAAAATCAAAACTTGGTACCTACAAGGAAGACTGTGTTTACTTACCTGCAATGATTGCAGATCCAAGATTCCGAGGAGCTTTGGTTAACCAAGTAGTTGCTGCAGCTGCTATGGAAANTTACCTGCAATGATTGCAGATCCAAGATTCCGAGGAGCTTTGGTTAACCAAGTAGTTGCTGCAGCTGCTATGGAAAGCAAATTAAAGAAAATGAATGTAGAGGTAAACGTTTGTCAAGATGAAGTAATACAAGAGCCAAGCAGNTATGGAAAGCAAATTAAAGAAAATGAATGTAGAGGTAAACGTTTGTCAAGATGAAGTAATACAAGAGCCAAGCAGTAGCACTTCCTCTCTCTGGTCTGCATTTGAAGAACTGCCAAATGAGTCAAAATGTGGTGATTGTGTTGACGAATTGAACAGATACTTAAATGAGATGCGCATAGACAGAAAAAATTACCCATTGCTCTGGTGGAGCGAAAACAAGAACATCTATCCAAAAGTGTCAAAAATTGCGTTAAAATATCTGGGAATACCTGCGACTCAGGTCAGCANCATCTATCCAAAAGTGTCAAAAATTGCGTTAAAATATCTGGGAATACCTGCGACTCAGGTCAGCAGTGAGAGGCTATTTTCCACGGCAGGAAATGTTGTGACGCAGAGGCGCCACAATCTGCTCCCAGAACATGTCCGCCAACAAGTTTATGTGCATGACAATGCTAAATACTTTAAGTAAATAAATGCTGCTCTTGTTTTCTTTATATAGGCTATATTCTTGAGGTTTCAAAATTGAAGCACTGTTTATAAACATTGTTAGTTCTTATTTCTTTAGTAATTGCAGTGATATGTTTCTTTAACATAATTTTCAAGAATGTTTTAATGTTGAAATGTTTTGAGGAAAGTTAGCATTTATTTTCTTCTGCAAACTAAGGCATTATTTTTAACAATTTTACCAAATCTGTAACTAATATAAAATTAATATTTATAGTGTAGACTTAGGTATTATTTTTAACATATTTTGTAGTATAGCAGTTTTTATGAAGTTTGTA
Source organism: Clitarchus hookeri (assembly GCA_002778355.1). NCBI lineage: Eukaryota > Metazoa > Arthropoda > Insecta > Phasmatodea > Phasmatidae > Clitarchus > Clitarchus hookeri. Next base: position 52,308 of record NQII01006716.1, read on the forward strand.
GGTATCTAAATGTATAATTATTACTTTCTGAATATTGTAGCATACTATAAATTAATATATAAATAAATAAATATATTTAGGAAATCCTTGGACTTAGATTTTTCTTCGAAATTCCTTCGCATGATGTAAGCTTCGCTTCGACTTCGCTTCACATTTAAAAAAAAAACCTTTGCACATGCCTAAATAACAGCTTGTAATAATTGGCTTCAAGAAGAAGTAGCATGGCTTCCTATGTAGCACTACACATGACTACAACATGCACAGTTCATTGAAAAGTAGTACACACACTACTAAAATTTTCACAAAAGTACGATTAAGTTGCATATGAAAGAAGAAAGCATGTGCTTTGTAACATTGTAAAATATTTTACTGTACTTTGATTACTTTAAATTAAAAAAAATTATAGTCTATTTTTACACACAATTTAAACATTTTCCTATTTTGGATGCTTTAAAAAGTATATTTTGCGAAAGAAAAACTTTCATCAAACAAGACTATCAATAATAATTACTATAATTGTATGTAATAAAAAATTTGTAATTATATTGACGCCCTACCTGTTCTGGGGTAACTTCAACAGGCACATCGAGTCTTAGCTTGGACCATAGAGACCGGGATGAAGGTGTCCCGTTAACGGGGTGGATTTACTTGAGAACAGTCTTGGTTTGGTCGTGACCGTAGAGAACCCTGTGAACTTTCACAGGTGCAGGTTGAATCACAGATCATGTGCTCGAGCAAGCCCGAGCAAAGGTTTCTCCTGAGAATTCAAGGCAATGAGTGACATTGGCAGGTACAGATGTATGAGAGACATTATATGGAGACTTTGGTGGCATAGGCGGTAGTGGAGAGAGACCTCAAGGGATATTGAAGCACGTAACTGTAATTTCCCCCTGGTACCCTCTTCCTGTGGGTGCTGTAGCAGAAGGCTGATGGGTAGTGGAGCTGGTCCTCTGTATTGCCACTTCTTCCCATCGGTTGGAGTAGACCTTTCTGGCCCCCTGATCTGACTCCACAACCTCCCTGGCTAGAGCAAAGGCTTGCCTGACCGGCTTCTGCTGATCAGTCATATGGTGAGGTATTCAGATGGCAGAGAGAGAGAGAGAGAGAGAGAGAGAGAGTGAGTGAGTGAGAGTGTGAGTGTGTGAGTGAGTGTGAGTGAGTGAGTGTGAGTGAGTGTGAGTGAGGNGAGAGAGAGAGAGAGAGAGAGAGAGAGAGAGAGAGAGAGAGAGAGAGAGAGTGAGTGAGTGAGAGTGTGAGTGTGTGAGTGAGTGTGAGTGAGTGAGTGTGAGTGAGTGTGAGTGAGGGTGTGTGAGTGAGTGTGAGTGAGTGTGTGAGTGAGGGTGTGTGAGTGAGTGTGAGTGAGTGTGTGAGTGAGAGTGTGAGTGAGTGTGTGAGTGAGTGTGTGAGTGAGTGTGTGAGTGAGTGAGAGTGAGTGAGAGTGAGTGTGAGAGTGAGTGAGTGTGAGAGTGAGTGAGTGTGAGAGTGAGTGTGAGTGAGTGAGAGTGAGTGTGTGAGTGAGAGAGTGTGAGTGAGTGAGAGTGTGAGTGAGAGTGAGAGTGTGAGTGAGTGAGAGTGTGAGTGAGTGTGTGTGAGTGAGTGAGAGTGAGTGTGATTGAGAGTGTGAGTGAGTGAGAGTGAGTGAGTGTGGGAGTGAGAGTGAGTGAGTGAGTGTGTGAGAGAGAGAGAGAGAGAGAGTTAAGTGGAATAGCAGGTGTTCCGTAGGGATCGGCATACGGCTCTAGTTGGCAAAAAGGGGGTGTGTGTAAACAGCGAGGTATGGGATTGCTTCCCAGGCAGCCTCACAGAGGTAAGTGACTTCCCTCATGGTGCACTAGGAGGGATGTTCCCAGCACAAAGAGAGATATTAGGTGCTCAATATGCCTGAAANATGGTGCACTAGGAGGGATGTTCCCAGCACAAAGAGAGATATTAGGTGCTCAATATGCCTGAAAAAGTGAGAGAGAGTGGGGAGTATGTGCCTATTCCTGAACAAGTGTGTGTGGACACAAGTCGAAAACAAGATGAAAGTGGTGGAACCGGTTTAGAAAGAAAGATAGCTGATAGAAATATACTCAGGTAGTTTATATCTGTTCTATTGGTAAACCAATGTAAAACAGAATAAACCAGCCTATACCCACATCGGGCCTGAAGGCCAGACCTAGGTAACCAACTGCTGCTACATATCTGGAAAGTTCTCTTGAGGTAGACGTGGACAACAGTAGGGTGAGGGCGACCCCAAAGAATTGCAAACTCTGAAGGCGAAGCAGGACTATGATGGTGTAGTGGTTGGACTACTCATCTCTCCCACATAGGCGAACCAGGTTTAATTCCCGGTGGGGTTGCGCCCAGATTTTCACATGTGGGAAACGTAATGGACAATGTCGCTGGTTGGCGTGTTTTCTCAGGGTTCTCCTGTTTCCCCTGCCCTTGCATTCTGGTGTTGCTCCATACTAACCTCACTTCACCCTCATCGGCTCTCAAGACCTTGATGTTAAGAGCCGCCGAAATATCTTCACTCACTCACTCATTCAATCGTAAGGCAAGCATAATGGCTAAACTATGGCTAACAAAGGTGAAACTGAAATCATCCATACAGTGTCAATGTTTCCACATATTTTAAATAACTGATTTTATGCCCAACTATTTCGGTTATAAAAATGATACATATCTGAAAACAATATCACTAATTTTTATTACATACAATTAGAATAGTTATTATAATGGTCTTGCGCGAAGATAATTTTTTCTTTGAAAAATTTCCTCCTTAAAGCATTTATAATGGAACAATCTGTTACTGATAACTAATAAGCCTACTTTCCTCTACGAGGGTGCAAATAAATTTTAGTCAAATTCTTGAAAGCTTAGCCGGTAGGTAGGCATTGACATCTCATTGACAGCAATGTCATTAGAGATGAAACCAGAAACATGTTAAACAGTACTAAGACAACTAAAGTACAGGAGTAACTTACCCGGGATTCGAATTCAGAAAAACTCGTAAAATTAAGCTAGCTTGCAATTAACTGCATCACGGAGGTAGGATTCGGAGCACCAACTAGATGTAATCAGTGTAATGTTTTGAATGATTTGGTTCACTAACCTAAAATATTTACTTGGCCATCATTTTAAAAATAATTGTCTGAGCCATTGAAATACAAACTTTGGAAGGCCTACAATAACGCTACATGTGTGAAAAATTTGATGGAAATTGTTTGATCGGTCTCTGAGAAATGGGATAAAAACCTTAATTTCTTAAATGGGGCTATCCCAAAGCAGACTTCACACGCGACTAATATTGCTCTCCAGGCGCTTACTGCAGTGGACATTTCAATACATCTGCAATTATGGTTACTGTCTTAATACCGTGGACAAATGTGATTTTTGCACTACTCTACTGAAGTAAAATGCACACGTTGCTTCAAACAATTCAAAATGCAAAATATTTTTGTCATTTTTATAGCACTGTATGCAGTATGTGTTATTAAAACAAAGTGTTCTCTTGTTTATGTTGTTCACCATAAGTGATTATGCTGTGTTTTTGCATTTATTGAGTAAAACACAGCAAACTTATGTAGTTGATGTAAACATTAGGCCTAAATTAAATTGTGTGGAATGTTTGTATTGAGATGAAGCAGAAAGATATGCAAATGCAAGATAGAAGAAACTACAACGGGATTTCAAAATTGCTCACTTTACCAAAAACAGTCAACATATAGTGTGACATGATGGATCTCTTTACAATCATTTCAACAAAATCTTAAGTCCACATAAAAAGGTGCACGTTGTCAACAATTTTTTAACAAAATCAAAGCAAGAACATCACCAAATTGGAATCCAAAAAGAACTATGCGTAATTAGTAGTATAAAACCATGATAAATCAAAGTTATAATAACACAAGCNAAATTGGAATCCAAAAAGAACTATGCGTAATTAGTAGTATAAAACCATGATAAATCAAAGTTATAATAACACAAGCAAAGTGCGAAGGCAAGCCAGCAAGAGTACGATAGCAGGATAAACACATAACAGTAGTCATGTGCGGAGACATCGGGCCGCCTGAGGAGTGAATGTTGGATGGAGATGCGNGCAGGATAAACACATAACAGTAGTCATGTGCGGAGACATCGGGCCGCCTGAGGAGTGAATGTTGGATGGAGATGCGGAGTCAACAATATCGGCTAGCGCTAGTGACCTGGGAGGGGATGGGTTGTATCTACTATTAGATATGCGCTACAATCAGTACAGTGCTCACCAAGAGAAACGAACACAATGTGTGGTGACCAACAAAAGTGCAACAAACTTATTTTTCTGCCGATTTACATTAAATTTTAAACTTTTTTTACGTATATATTTTACGGTTCCTCAAAAACGTACCATTATAGAAAGGTGGACGCAATAAATGGGGCCGATACAGAGAAATTCTAATGTGTGCACACAGTGGACAATAATAATCCTCAGATGCATTAAAAGAAAAGCAAAGTAAGTAANCAGAGAAATTCTAATGTGTGCACACAGTGGACAATAATAATCCTCAGATGCATTAAAAGAAAAGCAAAGTAAGTAACACTTTTTGTCCATCCCTACATATTTTCTAAGTATAAATAAGTCTGTGACTGTTTTTAAGATCTTGTTAAGTNGTAACACTTTTTGTCCATCCCTACATATTTTCTAAGTATAAATAAGTCTGTGACTGTTTTTAAGATCTTGTTAAGTAAAACATATTGTAATAAAACATTTGTGTAGAAAAAAATTGATAATCACTTGATACTACTCAAACAAAAATTTTCACCTCAAAATTTTTAATATGCTAAAATAAGACCAACGTTAATTTTTCGAAAATAAAAACTGAAACAAACTGTTTTATATTTGAGTAAATATGGTCTCTTTTTATTTTTTGTTCAAGTTTTTATATCATATTGTGGGTTTTTTTTGCAGCTTACAATCAAATGGGGTTTCTGCAAATTACAATTGAAAGGGTTCTCTGCAACTTACAATAACGTGTTGCAACGGCCTTACATCCACATTAATGAGTCAGTTGTCACGTGACAGAAGATGAACTATTTACCAGGAATTTCAAAAGTTCTCAAATCACGATGAATCCAGCCACACATCACTCATTTACAACTTATTCCAAATTGTTTTAAATACCAGCCTTACATAGTGTGAAAAACACTTAATTAATTATTATTTNTCATTTACAACTTATTCCAAATTGTTTTAAATACCAGCCTTACATAGTGTGAAAAACACTTAATTAATTATTATTTTAGAGTGTAATCAGTGTAATATGTGCTAGAAAAATTAGCACTATGAAACAGGAACGTTATGCAAGCAGTACAAGCAGTGTTATTCANTCAGTGTAATATGTGCTAGAAAAATTAGCACTATGAAACAGGAACGTTATGCAAGCAGTACAAGCAGTGTTATTCACGTACATATCATTCTGTGAGGCCTTAGCTGTCTAACACAGGTATGCATCCTATAGTCCATTTGCAGTTACTCATTACTTTTCTGAAAGTTCTATTTTAACGATACTCCTCCGCCTCATGGAAACAGAGCTTNTTTGCAGTTACTCATTACTTTTCTGAAAGTTCTATTTTAACGATACTCCTCCGCCTCATGGAAACAGAGCTTAACCAAGATTAGAAAATTACATCAAACGGACAGCACACTGCATTCATGCACACTCATTTTAATAATATTTTGCATGAGAACTATTTCTTACTAGGCAATACCCACACACCTATTTTCTTACTGTTTTTATGTACATTAATTAAAAATGAATTATTATAATTAATAAATAATATGTAAGTATAAGTTCAGGTTACCCAAAAATAAGATAATTTTGTGTTAACAGAAACATGACATATTTGGGAAAGAACCAAACATGTCATGCATAAAGGGATTTTTCAAAGGTTTGATTCAAAATGTGTGGGCAATGCGAATAGACTATATGGTTCCATCAAGGACTTTTGTTCTGCTAGGTGCTGTGGGTAAACAAGCACACACTCGCCGACAGGGGTACTCACTTCTCGTCTGGGGATGTGTTGCCCTTTGGGCTACCTGTAGAGCCACTCGATAGCTTGTCATACCGCGACACCATGCGGTCCGCAGGGACAGACACACTGCGGCTGAACTCCTGCTGGGGTGCAAGCCTCGAACTCTTCTTCTTCCTGGCAAGCAAGCAGCATTCCCACGACATTTGACTTTTTTCTTTTAAGTTTATATCCATAAGATAGGCACATTGCAAGCAGAAAAGTTTATGCGAGTTCGTGTTTGGTTCGAAAATTTACCAATGAACTTGCTTCACCTCAAAAACGTACGTATCTTTCTTTTTCAAATTAGAAGAAACTTGGATATTATATTTTGGAACTATTAGTGGTGGAACTGTGCAGGTTGTGTGTGTATGTGTTGTTTATGTTACTTGTTAAAAAAATTACAGGTGAAATTGTGAATGTGGCTTTACATGTTTCTTTAGGTTACATGCTTAAACAAATAGGAACCCAGCTGTGAAGGTTCTATGTATATACTATGTGTTTAATTTTCACACAACATGTTGATCTATTAGGGATGGAATTGTTATGGTGGTTATACATGTTTGTTTTTTGTTATATCTTTTAAAAATTATGGGCTAAACTGCGAAGTCATATATGTGCTGATAAGGTATTTTTTAAAGTTTCGTTCGAGTTCAATGAATTATGGTTCGGTTCGAGTTTGGTTCGTGGACAGTTTTAAAGGTTCAGTTCAAGCACAGTTCGATAAAAATATTCTAGTTAAGTTCTAATTCCGTTCTGTGTTAAAATCTGGGCTCATCCCACCTCTACTTATTTGGTATTCCCCTACACAATTCCCTGACTTTTCAAGGTTTCTTTCAGCCTTCATCACATTTTTTCCTCAATATAAATTAATGCAATACAATTAAAAGTTTTATTCAATCAAAGAATTGTACACATAACAAAAATGTTTCTATGAACTTATACTCTTACAACCATTAATTTAAAAGTATTCTATGAGTCACATAATATGTGTATCAATGATGCAAAAGTACGGCACAAAAAGTATTTCCCTGCTATCAAAAACACATGGCCTACCAACTTTAGCTACACAAATAAGATCCTCTGGCTTCAAAAATTGTGTGTGGTACTTGTNTCAAAAACACATGGCCTACCAACTTTAGCTACACAAATAAGATCCTCTGGCTTCAAAAATTGTGTGTGGTACTTGTAACATAAAGCCTAAGGCTAAAACAAACCGGATACAATAAAGTAAAAAAAAAAGAAATAGCACAACCACAACTACTATTAAAGTCTGCAAAAATGTCCATGTTTTGTGAATATTCAGTCATGGCACTCCACTATGTGGCTTTCAGACACTACACTGACACTCCAGCTCACAAGCCCGCGTTAAAGACTATTGAATGCGGTGTGGTACAGGACAAGATCAGAGCATGTAACATTTATACACATTACAAAACTAGCTGCTTGCATATAATAAACATAATGTAAGGTATNACAAGATCAGAGCATGTAACATTTATACACATTACAAAACTAGCTGCTTGCATATAATAAACATAATGTAAGGTATTTGATAAAAAAAATATCTTTTATACAGGATGGTCCTGAACTACAGATACAAACGATGTGAGGTGATTCCCTATGAAAAATGGGATGGAAAAAACTATACGAACAATGTCGTACTGTAACTCATAAGGGAGGTAGCCACATTTGAAAATAGATATTTCAAATGNGAAAAAACTATACGAACAATGTCGTACTGTAACTCATAAGGGAGGTAGCCACATTTGAAAATAGATATTTCAAATGGTTCTACCGGAAAATAATGAAACCTACACGAGATGTAAGCGCCATTCTGTGAATAATGTTCTCTCTAACCAAGACCTGAAACCTGCGAACAGTTGTGACATACTATTATTCACCACATTGAGACACTAAGGGTTGGTATGTTATTAACCTGCAGTGTGTGTAACCCTCTGGTATTTTGTAAAGACGCCATAATCGTACGTTACTGCGCGGCAACACGTTACCCTGATGTAACACTCGGGCGAACAGTGTTCGAGACAACGGACAACATTTGTAAGGGTGCAATTAGTCGCCTGCCACGTACAGATTACAATGAACGCCAAAACAATATGTCTTTAGGAGATGTGGACATTTTTTTCATGTCTGTAAAATAAATTGTACAAAATAAACTTAGATCTGCTGATAAAATCAAATTGTGTTTCATGAAGTAAGGCATACTAAAAATTACAAACTAACAACATTCTGCCTTTCACGCATGCATTTTTACAACTCTGAGATACACAATTCATTGTAAATCTACCTAAATATTTATGAATTAAAAAAAAAAAATCCTAGCATAATTTCTATTTCTCTTCCATACTTATTTTCAGGAGAAAATTATAAACGTGTTACAATAATTAAAGACGTGAGCAAACGACACCACAAAAAAAACCCCATGAAAAGCTAAGATAACATATCATCCATATTGTGATTGGACAGNACGTGAGCAAACGACACCACAAAAAAAACCCCATGAAAAGCTAAGATAACATATCATCCATATTGTGATTGGACAGTGATCGCATGATGTATCACGTATCAAGCAAAAGCTAGATATTGACAAGCTTTTCCCTCATGTGAACATTATGTGAAATGATTGTGANATGTATCACGTATCAAGCAAAAGCTAGATATTGACAAGCTTTTCCCTCATGTGAACATTATGTGAAATGATTGTGATAGGTCTCCTTGAAACACATTAGTAGTCAAAATGTACCCGGCTTATGTGAACATGTAACACATAATGAGTATCATGTAAACAATGAGATATGGCGGGAATATGCCGCTAGGCTACTGATTACATTACAAAAAGTAGACAGAATACACAAGTACTCACAAGGCGGTACTTTTAGATATACATACACAAACAAAAGTAAGACGAACACATTTTGCACGCGGATGCGTGGTCATGCAACGTTTCACTGGCTAGACCAGCTTCATCAGGCGGCGAGTGGTGGCACACTACAGTCGCACGAGTGGTGCTTGGCAAACAATGAACAAACTCTCTTCCACTTCTTTGACGCATTACCAGAGACATTTGCTTGTGGTAAAAAAATTTGATAGATTTAGTCAATTTTTTTAGTTGATTTCGGAGATTTTTCGTCAATTTTAAATTAATTTCGTCAAAAATTTTGCTAAAATTTTCNCAATTTTTTTAGTTGATTTCGGAGCATTTTTCGTCAATTTTAAATTAATTTCGTCAAAAATTTTGCTAAAATTTTACTGAGAAAAAAAATGATTTGCTAATATCAGAAAAATAAAATTATATATATTTGGTTAAAAAATGATAGTGCTCGCACATATTTCATATTGCAACAAACTTTGACTACTTTGGTGATGGCACAAAAATAATATAGCAAACATNTAGTGCTCGCACATATTTCATATTGCAACAAACTTTGACTACTTTGGTGATGGCACAAAAATAATATAGCAAACATTTAATCAGAAAACGCAAGCACTATCATTAATTCCATATTACTTGNTGGTGATGGCACAAAAATAATATAGCAAACATTTAATCAGAAAACGCAAGCACTATCATTAATTCCATATTACTTGGCTCAAGGTTTGTCCTTCTGTCAGTCATTATATTCCCATACATTGAGAAACTCTTTTCAGTGTCTACTTCGCTGACTGGAATCCATACTGATTTCACTGCAGCATTAACAAAGTCAGAAAAATCACACTTCAGTTAAAGCAACAATNGCTGACTGGAATCCATACTGATTTCACTGCAGCATTAACAAAGTCAGAAAAATCACACTTCAGTTAAAGCAACAATTTAACAATATCAACATCTCAATCATTTTGAAACACGTTAACTACAGAATCCCTGAACAACAAATATGGTTGCAAATTCTCAGATGAAAGTTCACAAAATAAAGATACTTTTTTCATTGCATCACATATTTCATGGTTTTTTAAAGACAATTTTTGAATATTTCTTGGATCAAAGAGTTTACCAAGACATTCAATAAATTCCCTACCTCTGTCAGACTCAATTAAATCATTTAATTTTTTGAGACTCCTCTCACAGACCAATTTTAATTGTGAAGTCAAATGTGACTGACTTTGTTTGGAAAGCTTTGAAAGTGCATCTGATGTTTTCTGAAGGAAAAAAACACATCCTTTAGCAATTCAAAAATTTTTTTTCAGGCCACTACATTGTGAGGAGAGAATTGCTGCCACTGGTGTGCTAGANATCCTTTAGCAATTCAAAAATTTTTTTTCAGGCCACTACATTGTGAGGAGAGAATTGCTGCCACTGGTGTGCTAGAATTTTCCAAATGCTCAGCTAATATACAGCTTTTATAACAGTGCTCTTCCAGAGCTACCAACAAGATTACATTAATTATGCGATGAAAAGGGAAAAGGGACTAAATGCAAATAAAATTAGTTTGTCACCAAGATCAGTTTATTTCCGAAACATAGNGAAAAGGGACTAAATGCAAATAAAATTAGTTTGTCACCAAGATCAGTTTATTTCCGAAACATAGAGATATCGCTTCAGTGGCAATGTTTTCGAAACATTGATTGTGTTGACTTTCCGATCCAGACTACATATTGAATCAANAGATATCGCTTCAGTGGCAATGTTTTCGAAACATTGATTGTGTTGACTTTCCGATCCAGACTACATATTGAATCAATTTATCGAATTAGTGTCTTAAACATGTGGATTCACAACGGAAATGTACCTATTTTGACGTGTATAAGCTGCGTGCATGTATAGGCACACCAGAAATTATTGATGAAAAATTAGGGATAACTTAATTAATATTTCATGTATAGGCAACACTGAATTTTTGTATTCCTGTAAATATTGTTAAGTCATGATTCCATACAAACATGGCGTCTATCAATGCACACTTGTGACGCAGNTTTGTATTCCTGTAAATATTGTTAAGTCATGATTCCATACAAACATGGCATCTATCAATGCACACTTGTGACGCAGTGGCGGGCGTGCGAACTACGTATATTTATCACGTACTGCAGCAAAATTTTCTCATGTAAGATATCTATGGCCGAGCTCCAACATGTTTACATTTTACGTGTCCGGGATGGTTATTTTATTTATGAATGTGAGTGAACAAATTATTGCACATGTGAAAGGCTATTAATTCTCACCCCCACCCCCCTTAGAAACTAGATTAAAATATTAAACTAAACTGTATGTTGACAATTTTTTTTTTGTGAAAATGTGTGAAATACTGTATTTTTCCGCACATTTTGTGTGTGTTTTGTTGTTTTTCGCAAGGTATGTTATTTTTCGCGAGAAACTGTTTATTTCGCGATTTTGCGCACCACCAAAAACAGGTGTCTCTACGCATGACACATAGCTGGCAATATACCTTGAATGAATCTAAGACTTCAACTAAGCCCATGGGAAGCCATGACACACACAGCGGAGATCGAAACTGACTTCTACGTCCCGAAGATGATTACTAGACGCCATTGCCAGTAACAATAAATGTGACAACAATCATACGCCAATGCCTTGCCACCCGAACGAAACAGACCTGCCCCTAAATGAGCATCATATACCACCCGCAAGCACGGAGCTACCCCTCTCTTACAACCCACCCAAAAAGAGCGCAGCAAGGGATGACGCTGCCCACACTGGGAGGAGCCGGCTGGTCGAAGATACCCGAACAGCCTGAAGGCAACCGAAGGAAGGCTTCTTTTATAATTTAGGGANAGCCTGAAGGCAACCGAAGGAAGGCTTCTTTTATAATTTAGGGACGGACGAGTCCCCAGAACATCAGTTGAAGTCCAGTTGTCATGCATTAGCTTCCTCTGCTTTGGCAACCCAGCAACTTGCCCTACCNCCCCAGAACATCAGTTGAAGTCCAGTTGTCATGCATTAGCTTCCTCTGCTTTGGCAACCCAGCAACTTGCCCTACCACTGCAGTGCTACGGCTCTTTGCCTCAACCAGATATTCTATCAGCGAAGCGTGCTTCAACCCTCGAGACAACTACTCTACTTGGAAGTGCTTACCCCCGCCCCTTCAGAATTACACTAGGTAACAGTAGGGTTTGAGTAGTTTTCACAACTGCTTTATATGTTGCTCTAGAATTACTTTTTGCTTTAACAGGTCCCCAACTTCTGCAGGTTGCTTGGTAACTACGAAAGCCTAGGAGTTAGTAGAAGTCACAGTGTTTATTCTTCCGAGAATAAGTACGTTAAAGTCTATGCACTGCGTTCCGATTCCAATGGTAATACGTGTCTCTCAACCATCCTGTAAACACTGTCCCTCAAAGGAGCGGCTGGTGACAGCGTCTTGCCATACTATTTCCGCCAATAGAGTAGGACTGCGGACTCCCTTAACTGGGTAGTACGTATGTCGAAAAACCCCACATGATTCGCTGGCCACGCATACTTGGCGCACAGGTACGGTAGAGCCCCCTACAAGGTACACTCCACAAGGAGGCAACTGGACCACCCGAGTCAGCTACCCCTCTCCATCCAGCGCGTGAGATTCACCGGTTGGAGCGCTAGGACTGACGCAGCATGACATTGGATCCGTGTACTCTAACTAGAGAATTTCTGTCACCTGCCACTTGCTTGCTGTGATGACCCTTAGAAACTGACTACATGCCATTCACTCAACGAGGAGGAACTAAGTGGGCAGATGAGAAGGCATCTACGGCTACTATAGCCAACCAATCGCCAAGTAACCAATCCCAGTCAGCCTTTAGCCTTTCCTCCGCTTGGAATCTGGCACAAGCCACCCGCCAACTGCCTCACTCCTCCGTCTCCCCCAGCCATTTATTCGAGCCACCCCAGAAGATTGACGGGACACCGCTTCCAGTCGTCGACCGTCTCCGGTTCGGACTGCCCATGGGCCTAGACCTCACCAGCCCCATCCACCAAGTGACGCCGCCCGCCACCGCCAACAGGAACCCAGCAGCATCAAGACCAGCCAACTCCAGCCAACGGTCAGATACAGCGCCAGTCTACAGGTAGTAAGCCAGCATCCACTGCCAAACACACCACCTTAGACGCCTACGTAGTTTACCGCCGCCTGACCAGGCCGACTCTGTACACTGGCTCCTTAAGAGTNAACACACCACCTTAGACGCCTACGTAGTTTACCGCCGCCTGACCAGGCCGACTCTGTACACTGGCTCCTTAAGAGTCAAGGCGAATCCACAATAATCAGCCCGTAAGACCACCTTGGGTTCATAGCCTGAACCCTCTCAAAAAATCCCCTGTCGACTAGATGACGTGCGAAGCATCCCAGCCGCCACGAGTCATCCTCAACAACCTCAACTCACACAGCATTCTTAAGTTAACCTGGACGTACTCTAAATCACACGCAATATTTCTGGATGTGGAATTANCCTCAACTCACACAGCATTCTTAAGTTAACCTGGACGTACTCTAAATCACACGCAATATTTCTGGATGTGGAATTAGCCCTTTGCAATGGCAAAATTAAAAGAACGGTTCAGATTAAACCCACCAATCACCTTCAATACCTCCATTTTGACAGCTACCATCCATTCCATGCCAAGAAATATCTGCCGCACAGTCTTGCCACCAGAGTTAATGCATCTGCTCCAAACAAAATAACTTAAACAAGCAATGTGATATATTAGCCAAAGCATTCCTCNCCACCAGAGTTAATGCATCTGCTCCAAACAAAATAACTTAAACAAGCAATGTGATATATTAGCCAAAGCATTCCTCAACAGAAGCTACCATAAATCCCTAGTTCTCACACAAATTGTCGTACGGTGAAGTTAGTGTCTAGGAGTTTGATTCATCAGTAACTCATATATCCATCTGGTTGTCCTCTACCCCGAAGGCATGGATAAACTCAGAACCATTCTCAACTGTGGACACAAACTTCTGGCCTAATCGCCACTCACTCAAAAATTGTTCTCCAAACCACCTAGATTGGTCTTCAAACGACTCCCCAACCTTCGAAACAAAATGGTGCACCCCAAATTACCACACAGTTCTACAATCGGTAATATCATTACCCCCCCCGGGGGTCTCATCCTCGCAATAGCCCACGTTGCAGCTCTTGTGCTATTCACCAGTCTTCCACCTCCTTCAACAGCAGGCTCACCAATGAGAATTATCTATCCAGGGAAGCTACAATTGTGCCACAGAAAATCTAATCTGCCAACTACAGTGCATTGACTGCAATGTAGAGTACATTGGCCTTACCACCAACACTCTCAGACAAAGAATTAATGGTCATAGAGCAGACACCAAACAAGCCATAGCTGGGGCAAATGTAAATTTGCAGGAGAAGCCAATTGCAACACATGCAGCATCTCACAACAAAAACTTTGACTCCTGTTACACAACCAGAGTGGTGAGAACCCTAAGCCCTTCCAATAATAGTACAGAACTGCGTTGCTGGGAACTGGCCTACCAATACATCACCAAATCCTGTCAGACACCTGGTGTAAGCATAAGATAACTCCTCCGTCACATTTTGAATTTTCCTCCTCACCCTAGTTTGCCTCCTGGCCGCTAGGTTCACTGTTTGCCAACCACCGCTCAAGCGACTTCAGTGTGCCACCACTCGCCGCCAGATGAAGCTAGTCTAGCCAGTTAAATGTTGCATGACAGCACATCCGCATGGAAAATGTGTTCGTCTGACTTTTGTTTGTGTGTGTCTATCTATGAGTACCGCCCTGCGAGTACTTGTGCATTCTGTCGAATGTTTATAATGTAATGAGTAACATGTTGTAATCCCAGCCTAAACAATGCAGCATGCCGGAACAGTGATGAGGCAGACGGGAAATACCATTGGCTGCATGAAANAACAATGCAGCATGCCGGAACAGTGATGAGGCAGACGGGAAATACCATTGGCTGCATGAAATTCGTCAATGTGCGCTACCTCTCATCAAAATGCTGTAACGATGTCTGCCTCATAGCTGGTAACGAACTCTGGACAACTTCAGAGAGTACTTTGAAGGATGTTAAACAGCTCGTAGACATATGATACGTACCCATTCACATGAGTGTATACAGTTTGTACGAGAATATATCAATTAAACAGTGATNCTCGTAGACATATGATACGTACCCATTCACATGAGTGTATACAGTTTGTACGAGAATATATCAATTAAACAGTGATTTCAAGCAGCCATGTTGGTCTTTGTTCATTGCCGGACATTCCTGCGTCCATACCCCATGTGGTGTCACCTTNAACAATGCAGCATGCCGGAACAGTGATGAGGCAGACGGGAAATACCATTGGCTGCATGAAATTCGTCAATGTGCGGTACCTCTCATCAAAATGCTGTAACGATGTCTGCCTCATAGCTGGTAACGAACTCTGGACAACTTCAGAGAGTACTTTGAAGGATGTTAAACAGCTCGTAGACATATGATACGTACCCATTCACATGAGTGTATACAGTTTGTACGAGAATATATCAATTAAACTGTGATTTCAAGCAGCCATGTTGGTCTTTGTTCATTGCCGGACATTCCTGCGTCCATACCCCATGTGGTGTCACCTTTAAAACGTACTTGTCATACACTTTCAACTGTACATAGTACATTTCCTGTGTTTGATCATTTTCGGGAATATAAACAATAGTTGCCATCAGCCCTCATAGTTGCCTTATATTAAGACCAATACGGTATTATATCGCATGGATTTAACAAAGTTATACTTAGTTTTCCAGAATATTGCAATATACAGGTATTCTTCAAAGACTTTGGTAACTTAACTTTTCATAAATTTTGTTGNTTAGTTTTCCAGAATATTGCAATATACAGGTATTCTTCAAAGACTTTGGTAACTTAACTTTTCATAAATTTTGTTGCAACATAATACTGTATTCATTAGTGCTGAGCCAGTACCAACATTCAATATTAAAAACCAGGTGGTATTCAGAATATCAGAACCTGTTTTTTTTAAGCACTAGTAAACATTGATATTTTCTTTGTTAATATTTCTTTCTCTTCCATTTGTAATGGGCAAATTGAGTTAATAAAAACATATATTTTTAATTAGTTTGGATTCAGAAGACACGAATTTTGATCCTTCGCATCACTTTGGCTACACAATTTTAAAATAAACATAACCGACAAAGCACTCACTACAAGCAAAAAAACACATGGCATTTTTTCAATATATTATTATGTGCAACAGCATTGCAAGAATGAAGTATACAATATAAAGGGNATACACTTTCAACTGTACATAGTACATTTCCTGTGTTTGATCATTTTCGGGAATATAAACAATAGTTGCCATCAGTCCTCATAGTTGCCTTATATTCAGACCAATACGGTATTATATCACATGGATTTAACAAAGTTTAACTTAGTTAGTTTTCCAGAATATTGCAATATACAGGATTCAGAAGACACAAATTTTNCATGGATTTAACAAAGTTTAACTTAGTTAGTTTTCCAGAATATTGCAATATACAGGATTCAGAAGACACAAATTTTGATCCTTCGCATCACTTTGGCTACACAATTTTAAAATAAACATAACCGACAAAGCACTCACTACAAGCAAAAAAACACATGGCATTTTTTCAATATATTATTATGTGCAACAGCATTGCAAGAATGAAGTATACAACATAAAGGGTCAAAACTACAATCAATAAGTCAAAAGTGTTGGCATGAGTGCAAAGGCAACCTAGCCGTAAATGTAATATGACAATTCCAAATTAGTTATCATAATGTTAGTTACAAATTATTATCCTATGAACATAATTATTCCACATACATGTTTTGTTTAAATGCTACTGATATTTGAAAGTTTAAATACAAAGTTGTTTAAAATCAAATGAAAACAGGTGACACCATCTGTTTGCCATCCAGTTTCCTCCATTTAGTTTATGTTTCAGCATCACTTTTATGCTGTAACTTAATGTTGAATTTTNCTGTTTGCCATCCAGTTTCCTCCATTTAGTTTATGTTTCAGCATCACTTTTATGCTGTAACTTAATGTTGAATTTTAATTAATCTATGTGTATGATCAAAATTTAAATTTGTTTAAAGCGGAAAATAATTTGGTATGAATTGGAAAAGTGATGTGTCAAATTTCTATACAGTTAGCACCAGCAAAGAAAATAAGGNGGAAAATAATTTGGTATGAATTGGAAAAGTGATGTGTCAAATTTCTATACAGTTAGCACCAGCAAAGAAAATAAGGTACTATTGTGCCATAATACTTACAAATGCCTCATGTTTCAGTGCAGGAATGACAANGCACCAGCAAAGAAAATAAGGTACTATTGTGCCATAATACTTACAAATGCCTCATGTTTCAGTGCAGGAATGACAAATGACCTCTCCACTTATAATGTTAAGTGCCACCTTAAAAAATCAGATTTTTTACAAAATAAAAAAAATTAAACTATTGCTATGTGTTCTAAAGTCATCTGCAGGAACTTTGTATGAAGCTTCNTTTTTTACAAAATAAAAAAAATTAAACTATTGCTATGTGTTCTAAAGTCATCTGCAGGAACTTTGTATGAAGCTTCAGGGCAATCAGCACAAAAATTCGACATTAAGTGAAAACCTGTCATGTAACACAGAAAGTCCTGATCAAGTTATATCATAGATGTTAAAGAAACACATTCTTTTACCTCCATCACACAAAATAGCTAAGGGAATGACAACAATAGTCGTAAAACTGATTTTCATTGTTTTTTTTTTTTCCTTTTCAGCTTTAAGAAATCCATTGTATTGTTTCGGGTATCCACTATATCTGCACAAAAGTATCAGTTCGAACCAGTATTTGTAAAAATCTATATCTGCTCAACTCTAATATTAATGTTGGTAGCATTTAATTTTNGAACCAGTATTTGTAAAAATCTATATCTGCTCAACTCTAATATTAATGTTGGTAGCATTTAATTTTATTTAATTTTCTTTGTCCGTATGATAAAAATCTTTAAATACTGATACAATACATTTTTACAAAAGTTAAAAAATGTGAAAANATTTTCTTTGTCCGTATGATAAAAATCTTTAAATACTGATACAATACATTTTTACAAAAGTTAAAAAATGTGAAAACTTTTAGAAACTGTATCATTAGATGTAATTATACAATTAAAATTTATAGCAAAAAATTTAAAAACTTTTAACTTTTGCAGAAGACTGACAAAAATTTACATATTTGTAAGAGAAAGGTCTGCTGACAGGAAATGTAGAACAAAACTCACTCAGTCAGGAAGCAATCTTCCAGAAGGTCAGCTGCTGTTGCCCTCTTGTCAGGGTCCGGCTCGAAGCATCGCAAGATAAAGTTCNGAAGCAATCTTCCAGAAGGTCAGCTGCTGTTGCCCTCTTGTCAGGGTCCGGCTCGAAGCATCGCAAGATAAAGTTCTTCGCTTTCTCTGAAAGTTCTGATGGTATCTCAGGGTGTATTTTATAATAGCCGACCTGTAGCAACAACCAGTNTTCTTCGCTTTCTCTGAAAGTTCTGATGGTATCTCAGGGTGTATTTTATAATAGCCGACCTGTAGCAACAACCAGAATATGTACATATGAAATTAGTTCAAATGGTTACTTAGATCAGATACAGTAGAATCTCAATACAAAGTACACAAAAGGACTTGGAATTTTATAATCAAAGATGAAAAATACTTTACGCTGAACAAGTATTTAATGATGTTACATTTGTTACGGATTTAAACAATGTACTTTAAAGTGAAAATTAATTCAAACTGTATATTGAGATTTTACCGTATTTATAATTGTATTTACGGTACCNAATGTACTTTAAAGTGAAAATTAATTCAAACTGTATATTGAGATTTTACCGTATTTATAATTGTATTTACGGTACCCACACAATTACATCACTGATTCTATATAAACTGTAGCCTCAAAAAATGTGGTGCAATCATTACAAAATATAAAGAAAATTATGAGGAAAATTAACTTTTCTAAAACACCAAATTAAAAATACACACATAAAACCTACAATGAATGTATTTATTTCTGTTGTACACTANTAACTTTTCTAAAACACCAAATTAAAAATACACACATAAAACCTACAATGAATGTATTTATTTCTGTTGTACACTACACTTTTATAAGTGATACTACCATAAAATAGAAGAATAGTACATAAAGTGTACAGAAACAAATAATTTCAAACTATAATCTTATGAACCAAAATTAATTTTCTTTAACCATAAGACAGAATGGCGAAAACTAATAAAGAAGTTAATTTGTTCTGCACTGGCATTTTCAGAAAAGGACATAACATTTGGGTATTCTCTACTTTGCTTGGCTTGCCGTTGCTGTCTTCTTGCCACAGAATGTTGCCTGAAATTTCCATCTGCTGAACTAAGATGCTCTTTTTTTTTAAGATCTTCACATTACTAGCATTACTTATTACAGCCTAGCTCTGCTTCACAATCAAATACACACACACCATACAAAATGGCTAATTAACTTTGCTGCCTGCAGTCAATTGTCAATTGTAAATTGCCAATTGTCATCCACGTCGAATAAAGCCAACAGAGATGACCCATAAAAATAATACTCAATAAACACATCAATGGGCTGCAGGAATGATGAAAGANGAATAAAGCCAACAGAGATGACCCATAAAAATAATACTCAATAAACACATCAATGGGCTGCAGGAATGATGAAAGACCCCTTAGAATGACTGCACATCATTCTTACCCTCTAGAAGAACATGCACCACAACTGCTATATACAGTGAAACAATCTCATGAAGTTCCCCTTTAAAAAGTTTTCTTGCTTAATAGCTGCATTTACCAAATTTTGCACCAGGTCTATATATTCCTAAGTAATTTGATCCTGTTATTAAGTTTTCTTGGTTAATAAGCCTAAATTTCTCAGACCCTTCAGGAACTTTTTACGAAAGTTTTAATGTATGCATGGAAGTTATCCCACGCCGGCATGTTTTAGTTAGTTGCNCCCTTCAGGAACTTTTTACGAAAGTTTTAATGTATGCATGGAAGTTATCCCACGCCGGCATGTTTTAGTTAGTTGCACAAACACTATTAGCAAGGGTAGTGTTCATTCATTCCTTTTTCCTGAACATAGACATGAAAAGTGGCTTCAGACATCGTCGCCCACAACTTTTATTGTACCACTTTCGATCGTATGTGATCAGCAATGACTACGTATCAGCATTACAGCACGGCGTAGCTTCTCATTGCTAACTGCGGGCACATTAATACTTGGTGCACCCTTCTCACTTACATCTGTTTCACAGCATACCAGAATATGTAGTAGTCTGGTCAGCATTGCCTTGCTGTGAAAGAATACGCAGTGGAACTTGAATGCATCATTCATACAGTTCCAGTTTCTATCCTTTCATGTTCACTGTTTATTTTGCAAGATGCTGAGAAACTTAATTTCAGAAAAATTTAGAGAAGATCTACGTACTTCCCCAAAATTTTTCAATATCCATTGGTTTTTTTTAAATTCCTCCATGCAAAGGTTGTGCCAAGTAATAGAGGGATGAGGGGCAAAGCAGGCAGTCGCCCCTCCACTGTTCAGCCAGCAGGGGCATTGTACCTCTTCCTCCGGGGTTGGTCTCTAGATCAGATTGTAATGAGAATAACTTAAGTCAACAAATATCAACACTGACACGTTGCTGCTGATGCTCAGTCAGCTCCTCTACCCTGGGTGAAGGATCACTGAGATCCAAGTAGGCCCAGGTCAGGGCAGAGAGATGCACAGCACGGCTCATCGTCCCGGTTTCAGACTCAATTAGTGCCTTGACCAGGTGATGCATCTTTCATAGCTCAGAATTAGGGGAGTGCGAATAGTGGATTTTCACATGTACGAAATTTTTGAATTACACAGTAAAAACTTTGAAAAACATGTCAATAGTTTTAAAGTCGAATAGCTACCAGCAAACATTTCATTTCAGATATATGTAAGCTGCAAAATGTAACAGTTAATAAATAATGAAACATATATATAAATATATAAAACAGTTTTTTTTGTGAAGTATGAAGATATGAGACAGACAGTGTGACAAATCAATGATAATTTGCATGCATTATCGCCGTAGGGAAGAATAGTTAAATCTTGGTCATCAGAAAATATCTCAAAGTTCTTAGCAATACAAATGAAGGCTTTATCGGGAAAGGAAACTGTAATAACGTCACATATTCCATGGTTATTCCGGCAAACAGACCGCCATTTATTAACTAACAAGAACCATAACATACATCTGCAGTGTTACCACACTTACAACCAAGACAACATAATTTCCCACAAAAAAAAAATATTTTCCTACAGCTACCACACTCCTTCCCACTAAATATGAATCCCCATTATACCAACAATCAACTTATACATAACACCATGTGTTACAAGTCCAGCCTCTGGGGTTTATGAATCGTCCGCCTTGCACGAAGATTCCCTGGCAACGCATCTCTCTGCTGCTTCCCTCCTTTGATAGATGACTCTGGGCCTGGCGATGTCGAGCCTTCGCCTGTGATGTCCAGTCACCCGTCTGGAAACCCTTGAAAGCCTTGAAAGCCTTTNTTCAGCCAGCAGGGGCATTGTACCTCTTCCTCCGGGGTTGGTCTCTAGATCAGATTGTAATGAGAATAACTTAAGTCAACAAATATCAACACTGACACGTTGCTGCTGATGCTCAGTCAGCTCCTCTACCCTGGGTGAAGGATCACTGAGATCCAAGTAGGCCCAGGTCAGGGCAGAGAGATGCACAGCACGGCTCATCGTCCCGGTTTCAGACTCAATTAGTGCCTTGACCAGGTGATGCATCTTTCATAGCTCAGAATTAGGGGNCGGCTCATCGTCCCGGTTTCAGACTCAATTAGTGCCTTGACCAGGTGATGCATCTTTCATAGCTCAGAATTAGGGGAGTGCGAATAGTGGATTTTCACATGTACGAAATTTTCGAATTACACAGTAAAATGTTTGAAAAACATGTGAATAGTTTTAAAGTCGAATAGCTACCAGCAAACATTTCATTTCAGATATATGTAAGCTGCAAAATGTAACAGTTAANAATAGTTTTAAAGTCGAATAGCTACCAGCAAACATTTCATTTCAGATATATGTAAGCTGCAAAATGTAACAGTTAATAAATAATGAAATATATATATAAATATATAAAACAGTTTTTTTTGTGAAGTATGAAGATATGAGACAGACAGTGTGACAAATCAATGATAATTTGCATGCATTATCGCCGTAGGGAAGAATAGTTAAATCTTGGTCATCAGAAAATATCTCAAAGTTCTTAGCAATACAAATGAAGGCTTTATCGGGAAAGGAAACTGTAATAACGTCACATATTCCCTGGTTATTCCGGCAAACAGACCGCCATTTATTAACTAACAAGAACCATAACATACATCTGCAGTGTTACCACACTTACAACCAAGACAACATAATTTCCCACAAAAAAAATATATTTTCCTACAGCTACCACACTCCTTCCCACTAAATATGAATCCCCATTATACCAACAATCAACTTATACATAANCCTACAGCTACCACACTCCTTCCCACTAAATATGAATCCCCATTATACCAACAATCAACTTATACATAACACCATATGTTACAAGTCCAGCCTCTGGGGTTTATGAATCGTCCGCCTTGCACGAAGATTCCCTGGCAACGCATCTCTCCGCTGCTTCCCTCCTTTGATAGATGACTCTGGGCCTGGCGATGTCGAGCCTTCGCCTGTGAAGTCCAGTCACCCGCCTGGAAAGCCTTGAAAGCCTCTGTGCTCTGTAGAGTTGTCCAATAGGGCAAAGAACTCTGCTCGTACACCTTCCTCAGGACCGGCTGTGGCTCCTGTGGTCCGTACACTGCCATCCCGTAAACCCATTA
Organism: Clitarchus hookeri; assembly: GCA_002778355.1. NCBI lineage: Eukaryota > Metazoa > Arthropoda > Insecta > Phasmatodea > Phasmatidae > Clitarchus > Clitarchus hookeri. The sequence continues at coordinate 75,214 of NQII01006716.1, forward strand.
ATGGCTCGACTGCCGCGGCTTGCTGTGACGCACCACCCTCGTGTGAAAGCAGGGCGTGCCGTTTCTTGAGGTCGTCGGTATGACATAAATGCCTCCGACCTTGCACATAAACTTGGTATGTAACTGAACTCACTCTGCACTGGATTTGTCCCAGCTACCAAATAATTTTTTCTGCTCTCACACTACGCACCCAAACATTTTCCCCATCCACAAAGTGCCGAGATTGTGTTCTGAGTAACCGCTCCCCGAGTTGCTAGGCACTCTGCTTCACTTGCATTGTATAGTTGAGCGACGGCTTTAAAATACTTAGNGTAACCGCTCCCCGAGTTGCTAGGCACTCTGCTTCACTTGCATTGTATAGTTGAGCGACGGCTTTAAAATACTTAGCCGTGTACGAGTGTGTGCATTAAGAAGAGTTCTGCTGGTGTTAATCCCGTGGTGGAGGAGGGAATATTCCTGTATGAGAACATATAATTATCCAACTGATGCTGGAACGAAAGGGTAACCTTCCCTGTTTCTTGCAAACACATATATTTCAACAGCCCTTTTTTTACATCCTGCAATACCCTTTCAGCCATCCCATTAGCCTGAGGGTGATACGGGGAATCAAGGCATGACATATACCATTCTTTGTTACAAACAACTTGAATTCTTCAGAAGATAATTGCGGCCCACTAAGAGAAACTATCAANGACATATACCATTCTTTGTTACAAACAACTTGAATTCTTCAGAAGATAATTGCGGCCCACTAAGAGAAACTATCAACTCAGGAAGTCCATAGGAGCTAAAAATTGTTCGGAGTTTGGCTGCAGTAGCCTCTGCCGTAGTTGAACACGTAAGAAAAACCTCTACCCACTTGGAATGGGCATCCACGACGACGAGCAAATCCCGACCTCCCATCGAAGCATAGTCCACATGTATGCGTTGCCACTTCCCAGTTGGCCATGGCTACTGTTGTAACGGAACCTTCATGGCACACAGGACTGAACACACTTNATGCGTTGCTACTTCCCAGTTGGCCATGGCTACTGTTGTAACGGAACCTTCATGGCACACAGGACTGAACACACTTGCAGCAATGACAAAACGGAACCACATCTTCAATTTCGCCGTCGAGTCCTGGCCAACACACATGACTTCGTGCTAACATCTTAATTCGAGTAGCACCAGGATGTTCTTCACGTAGGAGTGTCAGGATAACAGTCTGTAATGATGCTGGAATGATAATCCGGCATNATGCGTTGCCACTTCCCAGTTGGCCATGGCTACTGTTGTAACGGAACCTTCATGGCACACAGGACTGAACACACTGGCAGCAATGACAAAACGGAACCACATCTTCAATTTCGCCATCGAGTCCTGGCCAACACACATGACTTCGTGCTAACATCTTAATTCAAGTAGCACCAGGATGTTCTTCACGTAGGAGTGTCAGGATAACAGTCTGTAATGATGCTGGAATGATAATCCGGCATCCCCATACGACACAATCTTCCTCAACTGTGGGCTCTCTTCTTTTAGTAAAGTGGACAGTGATTCGTCAGGGCTATGCTCCGGTCAGCCATATGTGGTAAAATCCTTCACTCTGGCAAGAATAGGATCATGATTTGTTGCTCACCCAATATCTGCTGGAAGCAATGGCTTATCCATGACAGGTGCAAAGTATTTGATAGTCTCTGTGAACCCTGACACTTGTGACAATGCAAAGTCTTCAGACTCCACAAGTCAATCATCTCCTACTTGCAGCCGAGAAAGTGCATCGACATGGGGAAGGTATGTACCTGATTTGTACACCGCCCATCGCTGCAATCTCGCGGCGGCCATTGGTTGTACTCCCCGCCGCTCGCCAAAAATGGCAGCGAGTGGTTTGTGGTCCGTCTCGAGAATAAACATGTGACCATAGATGTAGTTGTGACATTTTTTTACTTCATGGATAATGACCAAGGTCTCACAATCTAATTGCGAGTGGTTCTTTTATACTGCTGTTAGTGTTTTAGAAACAAACCTAATAGGACGGTCACAATTTTCTCCAAAGTGCGACAGAACCGCTCCAACGCCTGTTGGGTATGCATCAAAAGTCCATACGAGTGGCATGGTCGGGTCAAAATGGATGAGCAAACTAGACTAACAAAACAAGCCTTTACTCTCTTGAAAAAGTCTACTCATAACAACATTCCACTCCCGAGGAACATTCAGTTTCAATAACTCGTAAAATACACTGAGTTTGCTGGATAATTGGTGGATAAACCACCCATAGTAATTTAACAAGCCACAATAAGCTTTTAGTTCTTCCTTGTTTGTTGGCTCTGGTGTCTCTTTGATTGCTCTCAATAATTTGTCTGATAGTCTTAATAACTCCTGTGCGATCAATTACACGCCCCAAGTAAGTCACCAGAGACTCCAAAAATCTGCATTTAACAGGATGNAAGTATTTGATAGTCTCTGTGAACCCTGACACTTGTGACAATGCAAAGTCTTCAGACTCCACAAGTCAATCATCTCCTACTTGCAGCCGAGAAAGTGCATCGACATGGGGAAGGTATGTACCTGATTTGTACACCGCCCATCGCTGCAATCTCGCGGCGGCCATTGGTTGTACTCCCCGCCGCTCGCCAAAAATGGCAGCGAGTGGTNCACCGCCCATCGCTGCAATCTCGCGGCGGCCATTGGTTGTACTCCCCGCCGCTCGCCAAAAATGGCAGCGAGTGGTTTGTGGTCCGTCTCGAGAATAAACATGTGACCATAGATGTAGTTGTGACATTTTTTTACTTCATGGATGNGAGTGGTTTGTGGTCCGTCTCGAGAATAAACATGTGACCATAGATGTAGTTGTGACATTTTTTTACTTCATGGATGATGACCAAGGTCTCACAATCTAATTGCGAGTGGTTCTTTTATACTGCTGTTAGTGTTTTAGAAACAAACCTAATAGGACGGTCACCATTTTCTCCAAAGTGCGACAGAACCGCTCCAACGCCTGTTGGGGATGCATCAAAAGTCCATACGAGTGGCATGGCCGGGTCAAAATGGACGAGCAAACTAGACTAATAAAACAAGCCTTTACTCTCTTGAAAAAGTCTACTCATAACAACATTCCACTCCCGAGGAACATTCAGTTTCAATAACTCGTAAAATACACTGAGTTTGCTGGATAATTGGTGGATAAACCACCCATAGTAATTTAACAAGCCACAATAAGCTTTTGGTTCTTCCTTGTTTGTTGGCTCTGGTGTCTCTTTGATTGCTCTCAATAATTTGTCTGATAGTCTAATAACTCCTGTGCGATCAATTACACGCCCCAAGTAAGTCACCAGAGACTCCAAAAATCTGCATTTAACAGGATGNTAATAACTCCTGTGCGATCAATTACACGCCCCAAGTAAGTCACCAGAGACTCCAAAAATCTGCATTTAACAGGATGCCTCTAAAACTATGTCTTTTGAACCAAGCCAATACCTTATCTCACCTTTCCCATGCCAGTTTAAACGTAGGGCCCACCACTAAAACATCATCCGAGTAGGTCACCACTCCAGGAATACCACTGGCAATTTGCTCCAACACGGACTGAAAGATGGCTGGGGCTGATGACAATCCAAACTGCAGCCTTGTGCTGGAAGGTAACAGNTTTGCTCCAACACGGACTGAAAGATGGCTGGGGCTGATGACAATCCAAACTGCAGCCTTGTGCTGGAAGGTAACAGGTTTTACAGTTTTCTTTAATTATTAATATTTGTGTCTTTAGAAGAGGATCCAAACTATATAATTTAATTTTGAGATGATTTCTTTACTGAATTATTTCTACAGCTATCTGAAATAATTCTGAGCTTGCTTTGGCAAGTAAATTCAATGGAATGATTTCCAAATCTATAATGGCTTTACATATTTTTGTTTATCACAAGTGTCAAATTTATTTTCCACAAGAAGTTGTTTACATTCTTGCCAAATTATTATTTATGTATTTCGCAAATATGTTGTGCAATTCAAGTTGTTTTTTTTTAATTCTGATATAAAACTTCTGCTAATATGTCAAATCAGCTAAACGCTATGGAATAGCAGCAAATAGCAAATTTTATCTAAAAATTCATAACCCAGTAGGAGATAAAAAGGCTAACAATAGTACCACAATACTACGTGAATTAAATCATAGCTGCGCATCATGATACATTACTAGGAGGCAGTCATTTTGGTGCTTTTAAAACATTANCTACGTGAATTAAATCATAGCTGCGCATCATGATACATTACTAGGAGGCAGTCATTTTGGTGCTTTTAAAACATTACAAAAAATCTAAGAAGCTTATTACTGGGACTCTATGAACAAAGACGTAAAGGATTATAAAAAACACTGCCCCACATGTCAAAAAATAAAACATTCCAATCAAAAACCTATGGGGCAGCTCCAACCTATTGAGCCANAAAACACTGCCCCACATGTCAAAAAATAAAACATTCCAATCAAAAACCTATGGGGCAGCTCCAACCTATTGAGCCACCGCCATTACTAAAAGTGTGGGCGCTAGACGGGCCATTACAAAAATTCTGCAAAGGAAATCGCTATATTTTGGTAATGACACAATTTTTCAGTCGATTTGTTGTAGCAAAAGCTAGCAAGCAATAAACGCGCAAACCTGTGCAGAATTTATTAAAGAAGTTTTTTTAAGATACAGATGCCCTCAACAAATATTAACTGAGAGAGGAACATCTTTTAATAATGAATTAATAGCAACATTGTTAATNGATACAGATGCCCTCAACAAATATTAACTGAGAGAGGAACATCTTTTAATAATGAATTAATAGCAACATTGTTAATCCAATTACACATTAGAGCCTCAAACTACTAGTTATAACACTTCTTGCAAAGGACTGGTCAAGTCCATAAAAAAAGGTATTAGGACACCAGCTCTCACAGCATTTGTGCTTGGGACAAGTATTTGGAATCTATTATTTTTCATTATAATACATCTGTAAATGCAAGCACAAAATTCACACCATTTCACGCATGGTGTTGGCCAATGTAACCATTGCGTGTATTAGTAGATAAATATTCTAAAAGATGTCAGGACTGGTGTGATACACTGGTGAAAAATAGGGAACAATCTGAAATAAATTTACTTCAATCCCAGCAAAATCAAAAACGTAAATTTGATAAAACTCATTGATCCAGCACAATAAAAGAAGGCGACTGGGTTGGGGTACGTAACAGATCACACCATAAGGCATTATTATTTCAATATGAAGAACCCTATTTAGTCACAAAAGTGATGGGACCTTNCGTAACAGATCACACCATAAGGCATTATTATTTCAATATGAAGAACCCTATTTAGTCACAAAAGTGATGGGACCTTCAACTATTCAAATCAAAATTGGAAGAGTATGCAATTCTAAAACTAACACAATAAATACACGCAATATAAAAATCGCACATGTCAAATAACACAATTTTGTTTTATTTCAGGTTAACAGGGAACCAAGATGAGAGCCATGGCCAAAGACTATAGAGGTNTCAAATAACACAATTTTGTTTTATTTCAGGTTAACAGGGAACCAAGATGAGAGCCATGGCCAAAGACTATAGAGGTGGTTACGCCAACTGGAATCAGTCCTATCACTCCAACCGGTGAAGTTCAACGTGGTGGATGGAGTGGATTANAGAGGTGGTTACGCCAACTGGAATCAGTCCTATCACTCCAACCGGTGAAGTTCAACGTGGTGGATGGAGTGGATTATCTGATCTGTATGCCTGGGCGCTTCGTTGCACGTATTCCTAATGGTTGTGGCTCTACCTTACAATGTTCCAAGTATCGGAGTACGATTACGTACGTGCACCCAGTTAAGGGTAGCCCACAGTCCTGCACTAGTTACTGTAATCTGGTTTAATACGCTGTTTCCTGCTTCCTCTTGGTATGGTTGACGCCTACAAAGTACAAAGCTAACAGTCACCTTAGAATAAGTACACAAGGTTAAGGAAAGAACGTGTTTCTTCCATGGAGNCTACAAAGTACAAAGCTAACAGTCACCTTAGAATAAGTACACAAGGTTAAGGAAAGAACGTGTTTCTTCCATGGAGGAATATACGCAGTGACCCGTACTTTCTCCTAGCTAGTCGATTGACGCTGTAACTGGCAGAAGTAAACTGTGTTAACCAGGTGAAGGGGACCTGGGGCAAAACTAAACAAGAGCAAATTAACTAACTAGCTATTATAACAACAGAAACCTAACTATCTACACAGTTTGTCCTGAAGGGACTCTGAGAAGAAGATGGGGAGGGGGGTNTATTATAACAACAGAAACCTAACTATCTACACAGTTTGTCCTGAAGGGACTCTGAGAAGAAGATGGGGAGGGGGGTCCACTACCAGAGTGGTGAGTGAGTGTACGGGGAGAAAAGAAGACTTCTTCGGGGGTAGCTCGAGCTGGTNGGGGGGTCCACTACCAGAGTGGTGAGTGAGTGTACGGGGAGAAAAGAAGACTTCTTCGGGGGTAGCTCGAGCTGGTAGCAGGTAACAAAAGTTTCTGGAGAGCAGTTGGTCTCTCGTGAGGAAAGCAGTAAGCAGAGAGCTCCAGCACATGAAGTGATGGAGCGAGCTGCCGAGAATTAAACTGATGTTATGNTGAGGAAAGCAGTAAGCAGAGAGCTCCAGCACATGAAGTGATGGAGCGAGCTGCCGAGAATTAAACTGATGTTATGTGGGTGCGCCCCAATGTCTATAGTCGGCTGGTGCGGCTCCTTCGGCTACCATCCGCTGTTCGGCTATCTTTATGCGTGAGCTCCTCCATTAGCAGCGCTGGCCGCACTCTCTCAGCAGAGGCTGGNCATCCGCTGTTCGGCTATCTTTATGCGTGAGCTCCTCCATTAGCAGCGCTGGCCGCACTCTCTCAGCAGAGGCTGGAAGTAAGGGTTTCCATATGTGTGGTTTGCGTCGCTGCCGCTTGCTTAGGGGCAGCACTTGGCTTAGGTTCTGTTGCACGCGAGGGTGATTACAAGGCACATGCCGTCTGGCATAATGGCATAAACGGCTTCGGCTGCCGTGTTCTTGGGTGCCACTTGCCTAGACGTATGCAGGTTGGCTCTGGAAGCAAGCTATCGTGGGTTTCAACCCTGCTCGGCATGATATGTCATCACACATTAATCACCACCTCCCCCTCCTTCTTTTTGACATACTCTCATCTGGTAGATTTCTGGCGCATAAGTGNCATCACACATTAATCACCACCTCCCCCTCCTTCTTTTTGACATACTCTCATCTGGTAGATTTCTGGCGCATAAGTGAAAGTTATCTGTTTTGGCTTCTATAGCGTTCGTCCTCCTGTGCTCCATCTCTACTCCAGCACTTGGCCATCAACTTTCCCTTTCGTCGTAGCTCTGTCTATCTCTGGCGAGCTTGTTGGTTGAGCGAGCAGCCCACTAATCGGTTTTAGCCCCTAGGGATAAAAACTATCACGCAAAATGTACCAGGGTCGGGTGAATGTCTCGTGCCCTTCTTTATTTACAGTAACGTGTNGGGATAAAAACTATCACGCAAAATGTACCAGGGTCGGGTGAATGTCTCGTGCCCTTCTTTATTTACAGTAACGTGTTGCTCACACAAGGCAGCTGAGGTCTGTGTTGGTCAAATAAATTCATTTCAGCTTTCTTCACCCTAATCAACCCTCTGGCAGTGGTCAGCTTGGGGCCACCAGGCACCGAGGCATGACNTTCATTTCAGCTTTCTTCACCCTAATCAACCCTCTGGCAGTGGTCAGCTTGGGGCCACCAGGCACCGAGGCATGACCACGGTGGCCATCAGAGGTAGTGGCTCCTCAGCTGCTCTTGCCCCCTTGACTCTACTGGGCTCATCCTTCAGAGATGTGGTGGGTACAGCGACTGACTCAATTCCGCCCGATGTCAAGGCACTTTCAGGTATGACATCCTTCTGGGTGGTCGGGTTGGCCGNACAGCGACTGACTCAATTCCGCCCGATGTCAAGGCACTTTCAGGTATGACATCCTTCTGGGTGGTCGGGTTGGCCGTCTGAAGAAAGGGATATTGTGCTCCTCCTGCATCCTCGACTTTGCTGGGCTCATCCTGGTTGGACATGGGTGGTGCAAAGGGTCTCTGATGCCATCTCGACGTCGGTACCACACCCTCCTGGGGTCGCCTTCCAAGGTAGGGGTTTTTCGGCTTCCCTCACCACAGTGTTGTGGCTGCTTGTGGTGTCCTCCTGGATGGTGCTAGGTCGCTTGGTCTTTTGCAGAGGTTTCCAGTGCAAAGGACTCTCATTACAAGACCCATTCGGGCCTAGCGGCCATTTTTCTCACATACTCAGTCAGAGAACGAGGGCAGGGTTCTCATGGATAATNCCATTTTTCTCACATACTCAGTCAGAGAACGAGGGCAGGGTTCTCATGGATAATGCTTCTCGAGGTAGTTGGCGTTCATTTCTTGCCAGAGAAAGTTGGGTGCTTCTTGGCCAGATGTCCGGATGTGGGTCAGGGTCCCGGCTGGCTGCTTGCTTCTGAGGGGCAAGAGGCGCGGCTTCCGTGGAAGTATGTGACGAAGGATCATCCTCTATCTCCCCTTCTTCGTCCACTGCGGTGTCCGGTGCTTCCATTCCAAGGTCCTAGGTTCCGGTGGGGCAGGGGCACATATGCCCTCGGGTTACCTTTTGAATACGTCCTCTGACTTCCTCTGTCCAGTAAATATTCTCCTGGCGCTCTATGGCGGTGTAGGGTCCTCTCCTGGACGGCGAAGATTTCATCCTAAAATAATCTGGCTGGGGCTGGTATTTACAGTCTCATTATATTATGCCTCCTGAGGGAAAACAATATATTCGACAAGTGCTTGTCCCAGTAGCAGTGATCGTCCGCCACACTCCGGCGGAGACTCTTCTTAAGCTCTTGGTATCTCCACTGAGTAGGATCGTCTTGGCAAAAGGCGGGTGGGGTGTTGTCCACATATCAACCCCCCATTGGTTGCAGGCTGTCTGCCATTTACAGCCGGTAAATTGTGTGCCGTTGTCAGTCAAAATGGCTTGAAATGTATCACCAGCGGGGAAATATCGGTTTCGAACTTCCTACTATGTCCAGAGTTTCCTGACTGGGTATCGGGAAAGCTTCTACCCAGAATGAAAACTGATCTGTCACCACAAGCAGGTACCTATTACCCCTATTCTATTCCTCGTCCTCCTTGGTCCCCCCTTCGAGGTCCGGTTGGCAGGATAATGCGTCAGGCAGGTCATTGGTTTTACCCTGGCAATGCTGCACTTCAAAATCAAACTCTGTGAGAAACATCTCCCATCGTCCAAATTTGGCTTTGGCGTTCTTCGACTCACGCAGCCATTCAAGGGCTTTACTGTCGGTACAGAGTAAGAAATGTTGCCCGTCTAAATGGCGTAGGCTATGACCTGAAGCTGTCTGGTAGAATCCTATTAGTATAAGGGGTGCCTAGCCCATTCTGACATGTATGTGTCTGTAATATCAGGGGGCTGTCCCCATGTGGTCTGTGGAGTTGGTCGATGTTTTGATAGCTTTGCTTCAGGTTTTGAAATGTGGTGCGGTGTTCCTCTCCCCACCACCAACGTGTTTCATCCACTAGGAGAGGATTCAAACATGCCATCTGTCTGGCGATGTTCGACATGAGGTCCCTTTACCAGGTGCATAGGCCCAAAAAACTGCACAATTGCTTCCTGGCGCTCGGTTCTTCCGCTTCCTCTATGGCCTGTATTGAGGCGCAAATGGGGTAGTTCCCTTCTGGGGTGACTACGTGGCCTAAGAAGTGAATCGCGGTTTTCCACAGTGGCTTTTGGAGAGTTTACATGTGAGGCCGTGCAACTCGAGCCTCTCTAGCANGAAGTGAATCGCGGTTTTCCACAGTGGCTTTTGGAGAGTTTACATGTGAGGCCGTGCAACTCGAGCCTCTCTAGCACCCTCTGGAGGTGCCCATAATGCTCTTCCCAGGACTTAGAATACACAATGACATCATCCAGATATGCAAAGCAGAATTGGCCCATACATCCCTGCTAAAATATGGGCTCTCACTGTTCTGTAGTACATATGACCTGTCATCATTTTCTCAATTGTATTCATGGCGTAGCAGGTGTGTACTAAATCCTTCCATCCACTGCCATTCATTGGGTAACAGACAGAACCCAAGTATGACATCAGTAAATGAAAGCCGCCTAGGCAAATTACCACATGTTGAAGCATGGGGTCGTCACAATTAGCCACAATGTACCGTGCTTTTAAGTAGAGCGGTTGGTCAAATGTGACCACACACGATGTCTGTTTGTTAGCCCTGCACTTCCCTGCTGCTTCCAGCAATGCAGTGTAGATGGTGTCG